>OZ010699.1:9480495-9727010 GCA_963932265.1 Thymelicus lineola
CCGGTGGGGGAGATGGGGAGGGGATGATGGGCAGCCAGCCGCCGCACACGAACTGGATCCTGAGGGACGAGAAAAAAGAGGATACGAGATTAAAACTAAGACTATTGTTCCTTTTATCCCGCGCGTCCTGTCTTTTCCAGTAGAATTTCTCCGCCAGTTCATGCATAAATTCATTGCCGCTTTTGTGGCACGTATAATTAAACAGTGGGTAGATTTATATAAAGACAGAAAAGCCCAGTTTCGGTAATGAATACAGTTTAAAATCTATGTCACTGATACAAAGCATTGTTTCGCGCGGCGCGTCTGATCAGTTTTTGCGAACAGTAGCGTTAGGTTGGATTGCGCACAGGATTTCTTTGAAATATCGGGTTCAGTTTGGTTGTTTTTTGTCTTGCCGTCCCGTTCGGTAATTTTATTTGGCCCCTTGTCTCCAGATTGTGCAAGAACTGAAGTACCGGCAGTTCAACTTTAAAGTTGTTTTTTATTCATAATTCTGTATATCGTCAATGTCATATTTTTATTACGAGATATAAGTTAAAATTGATGTCATAAAACAAAAGTAATTTACAAAGAGAGTAATTTAACAGAAATCTCGGATACTTATACAAAATCTATCTCATTTCGATACAAATCCAAAAGCGCTTAGTCGAAATTAGGGCACTGTCGTAAAACAATGGCTCATAAAATTATCGTTTAAACTGTTTAAAGATTAAGCGTCACATAGCAACTTCGTAAAATTTAAATAGGCCACTCATTTCGTCAAATATAATAGAACAATTGGTTCTAACAAAGATGACAATTGGTTAGAACAGAAATTAATACCGTGGGAGCTAGCAACAATAGGCTGATGTATGGCTGTCCGAAGAAAGTTAAGTTAAACGATGATCACTTACATAATAATTCTAGACTAGCAATGTTAAACGAAGCGCGCACTGAGTCTAGTGCATGTAACGCTGAGCTGTTTATAATCTCCTGGTAATTGTAGGAACGACGACCTAGGTCTTAAGTATTAAGGTCTAGACTTTCTAGAGTCTAGACTGCTAGGTAAACTAGACGTATGACCAGGGTTGGTGAACTCCACACTTTTGGTATGATGTTATCAGTACATGCCGCGTTCGACGTGTCGGGCCAATTTCAGGAGGGTTGCCTCGCGCCGCCGCGCCGTGACGTCCGTGTCATACATTCGTAATCTATCTCACATGTCATCACAAAAAAAGAAGACAACCCTGACGTTGTCAAAAAGGATAAGAGTTATGATTAAAAAGAGAAGCAACGTGTAGATGTCAACGTCTGTTAACGATTAGCGCTGTGCGACCTGAATTACACTTTATTGTGTCGGAGCAAGAGTCGCTATTTATTTAAATGATTTTGCAGAGTTACTCTTCAGCTGGCCATACAAGATCAAGTGTACTTGTCAAGTTTGCAGTTTGACTTGATGCGGCATCCAGTTTGCATGAGATAGTTATATTGCCAGATAGTCATACCGTGACCATATACTGTCATGTTTACTGGATGCCGCTTCAAGTCCGCTGCAAACTTCACACTTGCATACTTGATCGTGTATGGTCAGCATTTTGGTATTCTGTGGTATGACAAATCCATATACCAGAGTGCAAGTTAATCTGAGGAACGATCATCATTATTGTGGTGATAATTATATTAAATCAACCTATAGCTTTTAAAAACGGTCTGTACGACGAAGTCAAGTTATAAGAATTTGTTCAGGCGTAAATTTTATTTCGGAGAAAAATCTTCAAGTATTCGATGTGCCGGATACACTCAATCAAGTTCGCTGTAAACTGAAACGTGGAATCGAACGTTTTTCCTGTTTTATTCTCGGTAAGGCCACTGTCAGTTACATCATTATTTAAAAGGCTGGCCGAGAAGGTATCAATAGCTAACTAATCCCGTAAACAGTGTTGGGAATGCTGCATTATTTAAACCAGATGAAAAATTTTCACGAATATGTAAAGAAAAATGGATGACTATTTTAGAGTTTATAAAGATAGATATAGGTAATATTTAATTTGGGCAAAGCAACAAAAAATCGTCTCTTTCTATTTGGTTAAAACAGGCCACACAAACCCTTTGCGTGCACTAGGGTATTCCTATCCTAATGACGCGGGCGTTATAAATAATCAAGAATAATATTTAGGTATTAATTTATATGGCACTTAGGTAAATTAGCTAGTCAAAAACACTTCTATAACCGGAAACTCTTCGGTGACCTATTATGGATAGCCTGGACGAATGTTGACCATTAGTATGGTCTGATTGGTCAGTCTATAGATTTATCGGCTATGTCATTCAAATATTCCAGGAATCGGAGTCAGGACTTTTCTGCTCAGCCAGGGTTCATACTTACCTACAAGCAGATGCACCGTGTAGTATTGCTTCTTATTTATTAATCTTTGGTCGTGGTAGGTAAGGTATGCACTATGCACTATTGGTTCATAGTTCATATTATGCCTGTTTGATTTGATTACATCTAGGAGCTTTAACAGTAGAGACAATGTAGATACTACCTCCTATCAATGGGATAGTAGTTAGTACGAGTAGGTACAGTTGTCTGTTCACAATGAGTCAATGATAAATGTCATTTATTAATAGTACGTTTGTGATAATGATGTACACTTGTTGCAATATTCATTAGGTACCTACGTTTAGTAGATACTTTTATGCAACGAAATACCCAGTTAAATAATGTTTAATTATTCAAATATTTGGTAACATTATTTATAATGTAAAATAGAATTTAAACATTGATCTTACATTCTGAACAAAACATTAAAATAACTTTATATCGTTAAAATGAAAAAGTGTATGCACTTTGCTGAAAAAAACATGAATGACTAAAAATAACCATTTCCCTAAACGAATTATTATGAATAAGTAATTCACTCATCTCCAGACAACAGAAGTAAATAAAAAAAACTTATCACAGACAGCATAAAGTAAGTAAACTAATGCTTTCTATACGTACCCGTTGGCACAGAACACCAGACCTATCATAGATACAGAAACACAGCTCAAGTAAAAATATAGGTACCTACATATGATTGAAGTATAATTTTATTTATTTATTTATTTATTTTAACTTTTTAAGGATTACCTACCAACGGAAAGTACACTACAACTTAAATCTAGATAGCAATTATACAAACTTATACAAGTGCCTTCCCAATTATAGGCAATCATAGGCAACTCATCAAATCATAGGCAACCACGGCAATTATAATGACATAGAACAGACATCTCGAACAAAATGTGTGTCCCGCCGGGAGGTTCGATTTTCAAAATTGAGCCCCCGTTCTCCTTTCAAAATCGAATGAATCCATTGAAGATTGAAGCCACGTGGCGCCAATGCATTAGGACATACATGATGTTCGGGGTGTCTGTTCTATACGCTAGTAATAGTACTTCAATGGTACATAATAATATATGAAATATCTAATAAATCACATGGCGACAATGCAAACGCAAAGCAAAAACATTCGTATGGAGCTTCCGATGTTGATGTCATTGTACTGCACTCAGTATGCCGTGCGCCAAACGATAACCATTCATGTAAAGATTTATTCGTGTATTCGACTATGAACGACTGCATTATAATTTTGTCGCCAAAGATGTTTAACTAACAGATACGTTATGCCCTTACAAATCGACCGAAAAATTTGTTCCGACCGAGCTACAATACACACACGTTTATCTTTTGTTTCCCTACACCAATCACTAGTACATTGGCAAATTATGTAAAAAGGATGGCATTACTAAAACCTTAATAGTAAAAAAGACAGCTAGTGTTTGTCGCTCGCGTCAATCTATATACGCTACGGTCTTTATCGCTCTCGCGTCAAAACTAGATCGCTATCTCTTTCTTCATCTGAATATGGCGTCTTTGCATGATTATTACATTGTTTAGAAAAATAATTGAAATATACTAAATAATCTAAGTTTCTTAGCGTACTCACGCATGGTATGAGATTCCTTGTGTTTTGTTGACCTTGGAGTCATAATTGGTGCACTTTCTAAACACACAGGATGGCATTTTGTTATATTTTCATAACTACGTATTAACCTACGATGCGCCACGCTCGTGATTGCGCTCGACGCAGACTAATCACAAAAGTTCCCAATTGGGAACTTTTTCAATCATCACAACGCGCGCGCTTATGACCTATCTGCCTCTTTTTAATATAGAATATCATTGTTTGTCGCTGTTTTCATGTTCGCTTAATATTTAATGTTATGCAGAAGTGCTAAAACTTTGTGCTCGTGCTCTCGCTTCTGTAACTAATAAAATTTTGTTATCTATACTATCTATACTAATCTATACTAATATTATAAAGAGGAAAGATTTGATTGTTTGCATTGAATAGGCTCCGAAACTACTGAACCGATTTGAAAAATTCTTTCACTGTTGGGAAGCTACACTATCCCCGGGTGAAATAGGCTATATTATATTTTTTTTACTATTTTTCCCGAAGCGAAGCCAGGGCGATTTCCTAGTATTATATAGAGGAAAGATTTGATTGTTTGTTTGCATTGAGTAGGCTCCGAAACTACTGAACCGATTTGAAAAATTCTTTCACTGTTGGGAAGCTACACTATCTCCGGGTGACATAGGCTATATTATATTTTTTTTACTATTTTTCCTGAAGCGAAGCGAGGGCGATTTCCTAGTATTCGATACATATACTTAGGTATACATATACAGGGTGTAACAGGCGTAGTGGATCAGCGGTGGCCCAAGGGTGGGGATCTCAATACCTACCAATTTAACCCCAATGTACATATGTTCAGCAATATTCAGTGGTTCAGCTGATATTTAGGGATTAATGATTTTTCTAAGAAATCTGATTCATTGAGAAAACTTGAAAATACAGCCTAACTTTTAGCTCTACGTTCGTAATTTTTTTCCTCAAAGTAGCTCAATAGTAGGCCTTTTGTAAAATTGAACCTCTGTAAATCATTGGTTTACATAATAAAAAACGAAATAACACTGATACAATATTTATTTAAAAATGATCACATTAACTTTCAAGGGCTGTAGAAAAAATATTTCATTGGTAATTTTACTCCACAAACTATCTTAAAAACTGCTACAATTCATTTATTATAATCCCTGAAAATTTCATTTCGCTAGCAATACCTACTTATGGCAAAAATTTACTTGAGTCAAAAAACAGCGAATATCTTTCATACTAATCACGAGAATAAATCCTTGAAAAGTGTTTTATTTTACTTTTCCATTTATCACCGCTCTTTAATCATAAGAGCACGAAGGAACTTCTAATGCGTTATGTAGGTAATACTGAGTCTCTACAATACTCTATAATACTATACATCGTTCGATAAAAATATTAGGGATGACCTAGATTCTAATATAGGTTAGTAAAATGTACATAAGTTTGATATTGATTATAAAAAATATAAAATTACCTATTGCATTCTATTTTTTATTTAAATTATTTAAATCACGTACAATATCTACTAAGTTCTTGAAAACATAAAATAGTGATACCTTGGGCAAAATACTTTGGCTAACAATAAGTTTTATTTTTATTTTTCATGACACGGTCTGGTTGCAACTTTAATACGAATAGAATAGACGGATTAATATTCTTAAACTTATTGTTAGCCATCCGCTTCCATTGACTAACCAGCGCTAGCCGCTAAGTGAGATTAACCTGATACTCGGACCAACTCTTCACTTTAGCCGGATCGGTCAAGGTTAACTAGTTAATTAATGGTTTTAAATTAGGTTCATTTGTAGTACACGTCGTTTAAATGTTACTGGAGAAAGTATACACTAACGATATCAGGAACCTTACATCACGTCATTAGAGCACGCCAGTAATTATGCGTGGGACTTCAGCGTTTGAGAGCAATGACTTATCTGTGATGTGTTTTAAATGGGTGCACAACAGTTGATAGAATAACATAAGTACTAACTATCAAAAGACCAAATGCCACTTGATATACTTTTTTTAGTACAACTATTAAATGATATAACACTCATATTTCCTGTTTTTACACGATCTAACGGACATTTTTACTAACATCTTCACACTCCGTTCCAGAAATCAGTTAGTACAATTTCCTAGTAAACTCCAAACTATTTCTGCTGGAATATGCGTTTAGAGCTTGTAAAGTTATATGTGTTTGTCGTTAACGGGCAAATGTGTGGCGGTCCGCGGTACATCCGCGTGCCAAACGCTTTTGTGTCCATCCATACTCCATGTACGCCCGCGCCGGCCGCGGCACCAAACTGTTGCAAGACGCCAAATAAATCTCCTTCCTAGATGTTTAAAGTTTTCGCTTTCCCAACAGTTTGACGGTTGAATCAGTACATACATAGTTACCGCTTGTGTAACTAGCGAAGATCCACCTGATGGTAAGTAGCTATCTTCGCCGATAGACATCAGCGACACCAAAGTCCAAAGGCATCACAAGCCCAAAAGATCTGTAAAATTAAGATGACTCCCTGAATCGTAGTGGCGCAGTCCAATTTATCTTGATTACCCCTCGAAGGCCTGATGTTGAGAAATTTTCTAATGTAACGGATATGCCACCGCTTCGTTTTACGTCCATTTATTTTATTCATGTGTGAGTCTCTTATCTGTGTATTTTTATCTATGCTGCTTTCGAATCAGTTAAATAAAGGATACTTTTTAATTAGGTGTAAAACCATCTTATACTTCGAATATAATGAACACTGTGAAGATTGTCCATTCTAATAGATTTTGTTTTGAATGGAACTTCACAAAATTAATATGAATTTTGTTGGGAATACACGCAATAATTTTAAAAGGTACTTAATATCGAAACTACATCTATAGTTTTGAAAATATTGATCATAACATGCAATGATGTAATAAATTTTTTTTAATGACATCTATGATAACATCTAATAAAATGAGAGTTCTTTCTTTCTTTCTTTTTCTTCTTTCTTTCTTGGCCGGCAACGCATCAGTGATGTCTTTGGTGTTGCTGATGTTCATGGGCGGCGATAGCCACTTACCATCAGGTGGATCGTCAGCTCGTTTGCCGGCTATTTCCATAAAAAAAAAAATGATGGTATGACGCGAACCGTTAGCATTCTGAAAAATCAACAATAGTTGTTCTACCATTGGCACTGGGATTATAATTCTACTTAGGATTATAATTCCGTCGTAAAACTTGAAAGGGGTAGTGCGACATAATCACACGGCCACACGCTCATAAACTAATAAACCGTCACTGTTTCGGTGACATGTGATGTGCGCACATGCAAGCACCACGTGTGCAGCCGCGGGGGTGGACATATGCAACGAGGGTTGGGAGTGTTGGGACAAAAACTGCTGATTACCAACTCATTAGTTCAATTGCAGTAAAAACGAGGAGCTTTTAAATTTTGTAACCTGGCGGTCTTTTATGAACTCTTAATTTCAGCCAAGTTCCAGTGTAAACGTCAAATTCGTATTACCAAAGTGGTCACGTGACACTTTTTAGCCAATCATACGTCGTTTAAAGCCCGAGAAATGAATTGCCTGGAACATGAATGGTTTTATAAAAGTTCATAATACGCCCGCTGTTGTTTTACTTTCAACGTAAACCACGGAACGCCTGGAATGCTTAAATGTTCCTTACAATTTGGTGAATGAAAAATTATATTAAGTGACTAGCGCTCTGACAACGGCTTCGCCCGTGTATTCTGGGATAATAACGCCCCAGATAAGAGTCACTAATGGTTACTGAAATCGCTCCTTAGTACAGAATTTGTATGTTGATTCTTTACTAAGGAGCGATTAAAGTAACCGTTAATGACTTTGAGTTGGGTTGTGAGTACCCTAATATCTAATAAAACATAATTCTGAAGAAAAAAATTTTGAGTCACTTGTAATGTTAAGTTATTGTGATCCCATTGCAAGATTCTAGTTGTATTTTAATAACGTTCCGCATTATCTACTATGGTGGTAGGTGATAGCCCTATAACGTTTACCATGTATGCCAAATCACACGCAAAGGTCTTTGACGTCCGACGTCACATTTTACAAAGCAGTGACGTCAGTGACACGATATTAGGCGAACTCCACCTCTCTATGTAATCCTAGTATTTTCGTAGCAAAGTTGCCGGCTATGGCTAATCCAAAATAAAAAAGAAGTTGTCAATGTCAAGAAGTGTCAGTCAATGGTGAACGTTTACTCTATTGGGTATCTACAATGAAATACCTACTAAATTCGGTCACTGGTATCCATAATTATTTTTTAATTTGACATGAGGTGTCGTTCTGTGGTTGCCGACTTCGAAGATAAAAGAAGAAGAAAGGAAAAAGAAAAAGGTAAAGAAATATACGTGTCGAAGGATAGCTCATGCTCAAGAACGCACGGCACCATAGCAATGTTATAAATCTTTGAAGTCAGTGATGCGTCAACCCTTTTAAAAGATGCGTTTTGTTTTCGTGACGTCCGGATTAAATTCCTTACATGCTTGTTAATTTTAAAATACACATTGTAAATATTAAAAGTGTCTGATTCGAAGTTCGAACCACTGGCTGTGCTGTCATATAAGTTCACTTTCGAGATCATAAATTCAGAATGTAAAGTATGTTTACTAACCAAGTAAGTACTCACGGTATTACAACAACGCGCGCGCATACTTGTTCCGGCTTTAATGATACCATCCTGAATTACAAATTTACAACAAATTTTATTTTATCAAAAATGTACTTTTAAGACTCAGGCTATAAAGTCTTCTATCCTTCTTGGCGTATCGAGATTGAGTGCTCTCGTTAGTACTGTTTACTTACCTTTGGTTACTAGGAAATGATAAATTGCATAGAGTTTGATCTTGTTCACCTGTGCGAATTTTGAACGAAATTCTAATGGTAAGACTACTTCGCTGATATATTGAGCGGAAGCTTGGCCTCGATATAATTTATGAGAATATTGTCGGAGTTGGTTAAAGAATCGTTGGTCATAGTTAACATAATTTTTGGACGCCATTAAGTATTAATAAATAGTTATGTTTATACTGGTTTATACCAAACTGCGTCATTTTGATGCATTAATGATATTGTAAAAAATTATAAATTAATAACGTTTGATTGTTGGAATACAAAATAGAGTTATGGAAATTTTTTAATTGTGATAAAATGTAATTAAATGTAATTAATAATGTAAATGGGTCCTAACGTAGTTCACCTCATTTAAATTGTCAAAACTCCTTTGAAAAAATAAATCCAGAAGTTCTTATGATACAGCTATTGAGGCTAAGCGTTATACAAATAGTTATAAAAAATGCGAGGACCTATCAATTGTATTAAAGCTTGACAGCTCACTCTTAATGTAATAATGGGCCCTATAGAGTCGGCATAAAACTAAAAACAAAAAGTAAGCGCAGTTTAAGCGAATAAGTCACGCGATCGAGTTTAAAACATTCTTCGGCCGTCAAAGGTCATCCCTTTATCTTAAAGCTTATTAAAACTTTAATAAGCTCAGCGCAATCTTGCCACAGGAGAGTTATAAATAAAGATAAAAGTCGTGTTGCTTTTGTTACTATTGCGCATGTGATATTATGTTCGCGCCTTGAAGTTATAAGTAGAATTAATTCATTAATAAGCTAAATGGATTATTATTTTATTACTGAACAAAACGTTAAGTATTATAAGTACTTAATTGAAACATTTGAAAACAAAATTATTATTAACGAAAAGTGTATTTTCATCGTCTATATAGATAATCTGTGATATATTATAAATATATCTACTACGTATCACAAAATTGTAAATGCTTTCTTTTAATTTTAATACTTACTTATCGCTTTTTTATAATTTTTTGCAATTGGAGCGTGAAACATATTATAATATTGTACTTGTGCAACAGACCACTTCTTACTTCCTGAATTCCTAGTACCTTTTACACGCCATTTTACAAGATCCCCGGGGAATTTATACGCCAACAAATTCAACGGGCGCCCGGGAATAAAGTGGACTTGGAGCGTTTATACACGAAACCTTACTATTTACTACGTAGTAACTTTACATACATAAGTTCTTTATATTTTTCATTAACATCACACAATGATGCTTAAAGGATCTCTCCCAATGAACTAATGTTTGATTTCAATACGATTTCTTACTAATAATATAATAATAAAAATTATTGTTTTTTTAAACTAAATTTTGTAAAAAATTATTGTCTATTTTGTACCACAACATATTGACTTTTTATCACACTATTTTAATTTAATATTTTAATTTAATAAATGCTACCAAGTAACTTTACCAGGTAAATTTTTCAAGTGTGCGTGGATGACCAAATTCTAAACTACGAGGAATAGCTAAAAATGGTCAGAGGAGTCTCGGGGCCGATTTTGATGAAAATTAAAACTGCATTGTTAGACTTTTGAAAAATTAATATTCCTTGTCAGGAATCGAACCCGTTGATTTTGGAAAAAAACTCATTCTGTATTATTACTCCATTCGATAGTGTTGCTAACAACTTAACAAGGATCAGCAAGGATGAAAAGTTGTTTTTACATATAAATCAGTAGTAATCTAATTAACTATTGTAAATAAACCAAACTAAAACCTTACAATTTTAAAATAATAATTAGACTGGAGTAAGCTAGTAAATCCACCAATCCGCACTGGAGCATCGTGGTGGAGTATGCTCTAGGCCTCCTCAAGAGGAGAGACCCGTGCTAAGTAGTGGGCCAAGCTAGTAAATATGGTGGATTGACAAGTGGCTGTACGAATGTTCACTTGTGGCTTGTTATTCAGCATAAAATAGTTAAGCACTTATGAAAAATAAATCGGCCCCGGATCGATGTGTGTAATTCAAGATTACGTATAAATTATAATTCAATCAGCAGATGACCACAAAAGTTCAAATATACAAGCTCAGGACATTATTAAAAGGGGTAAAAGGGAACTTTTTATAGTAGTGCGCTGCTATATGTAACTGCATAAAGCACTATAAGGTCTTTCATGGCCTAAATGCAAAGTAATTATGTAAAGCTAGATTTTTTATCCGATAAATATCACAACGTGACTTTCTCTATGTTTTTTCAAGAATCAAGAAAAAAATCATTGAAATATTTGAATATACACCATGTACTCCATTATTTAAAAAATATGTCACATACGTCAAAAAAATCAAAAAAAGTATCTAAGGGACGCATAATGAGGCTTTTGATTTATGAATATATGTGGTAGAGTTAATGTAGAGTTCGAGAAAAACTAGGTCGAGACTCTCGAGACGCAACAGCCAATGTGTTTTTCAGGTAACCTAGTGAGATAAGCTGTTTTCTTCACGTTCAAATAAGGGCGGGTAAATTTTGACGAGGTTTCAAGCTTCTAAGCAACTTCCCTCCAAACTCCCAACCCCAACTGCCTATCTCATCGATCGAACTTTTATCTCAGTCACACCAATGCCACAATGTTCCCTCCCTATCATACCTGTTGCTATTAAAGAATCTATCTTTCATCCCTCTTGCTCTCGTAGATTTCTTTGAAGGCTGTACTGTACGTTGCCGCGTTGTAGAATAATGTTGATATCTACTATTTGCAGCCTATGTTCGCCTGGTAGTTGCCGGGCCTTGGAGCTCCGCACGCCCGCACCGCGCCCACATGCGCACTACATGTATGCAATTCCTACACTTATGACATACACTATTGCTATGGTGTTTACACTATACACTGTTACACACGCAGATTTTACGTACATAGAAATGGAGTGAAGTGAATGAAGAGGACGAGAATACATTGCATTCGTCGTAACCGTGACACTGTGTGCAAAACAAGTGTACTTAATTTGTGTGTGTTTTGTTACTATGAGTCTATTTGAACTGTGATTGTGTAACAAATATAAACACAAAATATCTTTATTGTTTCTACTGGTACACATAACTTGCCATAGTTTTGATTTATAAATTTATAAATTATTTAGTTTTATTCTCTTTATAAATATATATGTATAAAAAATATTTCATTTCCGAAATCAACATTACAACATTACAAGTATTACACCATTTGACAAGCGATCATTTATAAAAAATAGGTAACAATGTAGGTATGAAAAAGTATCATATTTTTTACATAATCGTTGTTGATGGGTTAAAATGTCGGGGTGTCGAAAGTGTCTAAAACAAAATTTTACAGAAAAAAAATCCCCTGAACATATTCGCATAGCCATGTGTTTGTGTCTTTATTTTTTCATAGATGGCATTGTCTACCTAACTTCTGAATTTGGATACGTTTATCTGACATGTTTTCTATCTTTGTAAAAATTATGATTTACGAGACTTTACGAGAGAATTTCACATAATAACATTCAAATACTAACTAATATAACAATAAACTTATACAAAGTTCCATTGTAAAAATCATGATGTCATAAGTAACTGTTACGGAAAGCTCTTATTACGGCATGCGGCGACGCGCTGTTGTGGTTTCACGAGTGTCAACTACTCTAGTAT
The DNA here is from genome assembly GCA_963932265.1 of Thymelicus lineola. Lineage (NCBI taxonomy): Eukaryota > Metazoa > Arthropoda > Insecta > Lepidoptera > Hesperiidae > Thymelicus > Thymelicus lineola. The sequence continues at coordinate 9,492,959 of OZ010699.1, forward strand.
CTTTAAAATATGTCGATTAACAGTATCGAAACCACTGGGATGAACGGGATTACAATATCATAATGGGACACCGTATGTATGGGCCGTACTGCCGTTGCGTATATTACAGTAAATCCACAAACCCTACTTACTGTGAGAAAACCAAAAATGTGTAAGGTCACGAGTGATAAGTATGACCATCTCCATCGTGCAATTTTACAAAATAGGAGTAATTGTCTCCTTTCACGTAATAAAAGTGCAAAAAAAGGCGATATCTGTGACTTTTTTTGCCATGTTGTGAAATATAAAATTTTAACTAAGTTACCGCAATAATCGTAAAATTGCAGACAACTTTTTTTTACTTAGCACCCGTCGATGTTTGCTATCCAAAACGATGGTTCACATCTATGGCGACCCCGATGGAACGTTGTAACTAAGTTAAAAATATGTATTAAAAAGCGAAATTAATAATATTATTACGTTTTGAATAACTACTATGCTTAGAGTAATAATATATACTATATAATACTATATAGTATATATTATTACTCTAAGCTACTATGGCTAGTTCTACATATTATACATTTCTATTAACTATACGTATGTGTAGTTGTTGTCGTAAGATTGAACTTGTTGACTTCTCGACATTTTACGTGTGCGTTTCGCTACTTTCATGTGTAGTCACTTCAGTAGCCTATCGTGACTTATCGCTACTATCGCTACAGTGACACTTAAATCGGGATGCTTTTATCGTTTATGTTAGCCTGGTACTCTTCGGTGACATTTTCCGCTAGTAGGTTCAAAATATCTAGCGTTCTTGCTTAAATCAAAGAAAGAGGTTCTGAAACAAAAAAGTTATATTATCGAGCACAGAAGGTTCTAATTTTCACATGCCTAAAATCTCGGAAACATTTTTTTATAAACGTCTCTAAAATTCTCTTTTGAATGTAAACTCATCATCTTTATAATAAAATTTTTGGGCTTCTCCACAATTAATGTAAATTTTTGCTAAAGTTAGTCACTTGAATTTCTCTTTGTAAAACAAAAAAAACATATCAGACTGTTCTGCTAAAAATTGTGTAGAGCGAACGACTAAAAGAAACGACCCATTGTGCTAGCCATGTATGCACTTCCGTCGTTGACAAAAAACGACACGGCTAACTGTATGCTGATTGCTGTGCGATGAGCGACTCTCAAAATAAATTTTACGCAAATTTTGAAGCACATATCTCGAGAAGTTTCATCATAAGAACTGATCTACTACTGGACTCAGATATTTCTTTATGTGAGGAATAAGATCCACAATCTACTACTACCATACTAGTGTGTGGATTGGATAAATTCTTTTTAGAACATCGTAAAAAACTAAGTAGAGTTTTTCTTTACGTTTTTCTTCAGTGAAGGAAATGTGGAATTTTTATGGGCACATCATTTCAAAAATTAGTGGCGTGTGCTGGAATCGGATCTGACTCATAATTTCAATATCTTGTCTTGATGTTTAAGTCACTGGTCTAGATGGTCTGACCAGACTGCTTATTTTCCTACTGTGCATACGTTATGTTCATTAATAATTTAATTATTCTCATCCGGTTGAAATTCTCGTCGAGCATTAAAACAAAATTGTAAGTTAGTACAGACACCGTTAAACTGTTCTTTGCATAAGCAACGTTTTATGTTTTGTCTAACACTTCCTTATTTACATGACCGGTGTCATAAGCAGGACGGCCTGAAAACGAAAAGATCACAATATTTTCAGCAAGACGCGTAGACATTACTTTATACTCGTCCATCACACGAGCTATAACTCAACACAGACTCAACATGACCGAATTTGAACGCGTATCTGTCAAAAATAGGGTTACAGCAATGTTATAGCTAGATGAAGCGATTGCGCAAAGTTGTAAAAGGGCCGGAGATGCTCACCTAAATTCCGAAAGTATGTAAACAGCTCTAAAAGGTGTAATTGTTTTTGGAAACATACCAGGAGACGGTGAGACGGTGAGACGGTAGTGCTCTGAATTAGCAAAGTTAGTGCGGCACGCTTCGTTATAATTGAAAGGGAAATACAATGTCTTCGGTCTGATAGCATCTGGCGTGTAGCTGCGAGGTCAAGAGACGCGTGGGATAGCTTTAGCATCATAACTTCATAAGAGAAGTTTCCTAACATTAACCTATCCTGAATCAATGAATAGAACTCTCTCTTGTCGTGTCCCTGGTTGTGATGTTACTTGTACTACTTAAAGCCAACTTGAACTATGAACTTTTATAGAGATTGTCCTTATACATAATATTCCAACTTCACATAGTATAAAATGAAGTTAAACTAAAACTCTGGCGTAGTCTTATATCGCACTCTCAGTGGAAAAAGGCATAAGTTGAAAATTACCATTTTACAGGAGAGCAATAAAACTTTTAAAATATCAGTAAGTGGTCAAAGGAATTAACATTACGATTTCTTGCACAAAACCGTCAAGACTAATGATAAAAATTTGAAAAAAACTGAGCATATGCAGCTTTTGTCCCTCTTTCCAATCATATTAATAACTAAAATTCAACGAAAGACGACTTATGCTTTTTTTCCTCCGAGGATGCGATATGATGATAAGTGGTCAGCACCGCCCATGTACATGATACAATATCTATAATCACATAAAACCAATTTGTGCATGAAACACTCTATCCTGCTCGTACATTTCAATCCATCTCCTGTCTATAACTGACTAGTGGAGTTGATGTGAAACACATTTCTCCTTTTAACGTAACTTTACATTAGAGAACATTTCACTTCCTTCCTGCATTGGCAATGGACGCGGAAGACAACACCGAACCTATTTTTGGGGCAATGAATTCTCCGTAAAGCCAATATATTTAAGCTTAGCTGATATCAGACGAGTCATTTCTTGTTCATTTTCTTCTTTCATTTTGCACATTTCACTCCAAGTGACACATCTGAACACAGAATGAAACATTAGTGCCGAATGAATTCACTAGTGAATCGATCCAACAGTGTTGGATATTGGCACTTTTCGTCTTTCACTCCCACTCCGAATGAACAAGAAATGAACGGTCTGAACACTGAGAGAATGTTCATTCGCATTCGGCCATTCTATCTCGCGTCCTGAACCGACGGACGTCATGTTGTTATTTTATCTGTGTTGCGTCGCATGCGACAAAATCTTGTTTTTTTTTAGAGAACTTTAAAAACTATCACCTACTACCGTCTACGTTTTCTTTGGTTCTTTTTTGTCAAGTCTTTGATTAAATAATTAGTACCTACAAATCAAACTTATTCCAAGACGCACGACTTCATTCGATGACATTATTATGAAAAGAATAGTGAATGTTCTTTTCTCTATCATTCCGTATTAGCCGTATGAACATAAAAGGAAAGAAAAATGAAACATTCACTCGAGTGAATAATCACTCGAGTGAACCGTCTGATTTAACGTATCGGTTATCGGCGCGTGCATAAATAATAGAGAAATGATCAATTCGGACGCATCGTAGGTATATTTATTGTTTTTCTCTATGGGCACGTGAACACAATAAAATGCAATCAGTGTTTCAAAAATAATATATCTACTATTGTCATTGAAGTATAATGTCATAGAACAGACATCTCGAACAAAATGTGTGTTCCGCCCGGGAGGTTCTATTTTCAAAATTGAGCCCCGGTTCTCCTTTCAAAATCGAACGTTTTGAAACGAACGACGAACGTTTTGAACGAAGATTGAAGCCACGTGGCGCCAATGCATTGGGACATACATGGTGTCGCGGTGTCGGTTCTATACGCTAGTAATAATACTTCAATGACTATTGTATTGATTATTCCAATTTTCATTTTATTATAGGTACTAAGTTACATACTTAATATATTATAAAATATTTATTACGTTGATATATTATGCATGGCATATAATAATATTAATCATAATACACTTTACTATTATGTTTAAACAACTTTTAATGTCCAATATGGTAATGAGTATTGCAGCAAGATAACGTGCAATATAAGATACAAAATAGTTTTCATGGTATTAAATAACATAACAATGTTGCATGTAGTAGTGACAAAATTACAATAAGTAATAATAAATATATTCATAAACATTTACCTACAAATACTCCGAAACTATTAAAATACATGGATGGATACTTTTAATGAAATTGTTAGAAAATAGTTGCTTTTATCGTGTTCCTGAATTTGTGACTCCTTTAAAATTTTACCTAATTAAACCATCTTTCAATTTGCTTCACAAATGTATCCCATCATTTAAAACTGCTTCCTTCCATATATTACCAACTATTTTCATTTCCAATCTCCGAAATCTCATCATTAAAACAAAAATAGTAGCACTCCTTTCATAATTCATTCCATAACACGAGAAACGGGCTATTGTTGATAGATTTACATCTTTAAAACCGAACACAGTTAACCAAACAATTTTATTCAATCTTTGTTTCAGTTAATGTACAAATTTAATTAATGGATTGTACAGATGTTGATTGATGTATTGCTCTTCATTCAAAGCAATAACATGTTATTTCTAAAAGTAGGTACTTATTCACTTCTGTATTTTTACATAATAGTTATGCGTAATACAGTGTAGAGTACCTTTATACAAAATAAAGAGCGGTTGCAAAGTACACGTAGGTACTCAAATTATAGTACTTAAAAGTTTAACAAGTAGAGAAAGCCAGATAAAATGCATGTATTGTTACATCAAAACATGGTATCTAATACCGTTTAAAGGTATTAGATATTTTGTGAAAAAGTTTCATAAGAACCTAAGACCACAGTAAAAGGTAAAAGTACTCGTTGACCGATCAACGGTAAATACGTTTTAAAACGACATGAAGTCGGCGAATCAAATGCACTGCAATCAAAAACAAAACATTCATCAATCGAGGTTTACCGCTAGGTGTCATCGGAAGGTAAGGTACACAATGAGGAGTAATCGACGTAATCACGACATTCACGACCCTTCTCACTACACGTCCATCAGAGGAATCATTTGAAAAATCAGACACGGTGTTCACGCACTGACCGTTGACCGCTGACGGCTGACTTCAGGGAACGGGCGAGCGGTCGAGAAAACGTTGTCAAAATATGTTATTCCGTAGAATCCCGACTAATTTAATTACTACCAGTACTATTAGTATTAATAATATTAAGCTACTAATTACGCTAAACTAATTGAAGCGCTCATAGCCCGGCGGCTTGCGTCGATCTTAAGTGATCGACAAAGTTAAGCAACAGCGGGCGCGGTCGGTAGTTGGATGGGTGACCGCTAGTGGCAAAAAATTCTTGAGCGTTTCCGTGCTTCGGAGGGCACGTAAAGCCGTCGGTCCCGGTTGTTATCATAAGATAACAGTCGTTAAACCATGTCGGAGGCCCTCGGGCGGTTTGAAAACTTCCGACACTCGGGTTGGCCACTAACCCCTCCACCAATCCGCACTGGAGCAGCGTGGTGGAGTATGCTCTAGGCCTCCTCAAGAGGAGAGACCCGTGCCCAGTAGTGGGCCATTAATGGGTTGAAGCCAATTACGCTAGAATCCCGTAGCACTACCAATTTAGTTACTACCAGTACTATCAGTATTAATAATATTAAGCTACGCTTCTACTTGTTTTTTTAAGCTGGCCATATACGATCAAGTGTAATTGTCAAGTTTGCAGTTTAACTTGATGGGGCATCCAGTGTGCATGAGATAGCTATATGGCATAGCATACCGTGGCCATACATCGTCAAGTTTACTGGATGCCGCGTCAAGTCCGTAGCAAGCAAACTTGACAAGTATAGTTGATCGTGTACGGCCAGCATTACGTAGCTTTATTACCCTATCGATCCCAAGTTCGATTCCTGGCAGGAGCAGTAATGGATATTTCTTCTCCGGTCGTGGGTGTTTAAATTGTAATAACATGTTATTATGTGTTTTTGATGCTTCGCAAATTACAGAGTAAGAGAGCTTAGAACTTAACTTTTTGCAATTAGCTATTGCAAATGTAATCATGCTCACAGTAGTAAATATTTTCTAAGTAAATACCTAGATCATACTTGCTTATTGAGGATTGACGAGATTCCGTATAAGTAACAATATCCTGATAACTGAACATCGAACATGATCAATAATTTATATTTTATCTTGAGAACAATAGGTTATTTCACATAATGACGTATCATAAACTCTATAAGCAAAAATTGACGTAAACCCTGGGAGTCATGCAATTGTGTCCTAGATAGCCTGAATGGATGTTAAACAAATGTGGTCCTAATTTATTACGGTTACTCTAAGCTGAGTTTTATAAGCCGTGAATTGGAGCATCCAATAAGTCTATTGTGTTGCATGTGTTTTTCATGTCATACCCAACATCTGACAAAAGTATTAGCAATGTAGGAAGTCTTCAATTAAATTACTGCACGGCGCAATTGTTTAAAATAGACATTTAACTTATGTTAGTATGTAAATGCTAGCATATTACGAGTAGACCTAGCTCAGTTTAACGAACTCAAAATGTCTTACTGTAAATTGTCTTACGTAGTCTCTTCTTTTGTTTGTAATAATATTTATTTTGAGTGTTTATGGTTTAAAAGAGTACCAACAAAAAATATTGGAAAAATATAAAATAAATCCTAAAATTATGCTTTTAAATATAATTATATTAACTACTCTCAGAGGTAGAATCTCATGTGCTCATAAAACTGTGATTTTTCCTTGATTGATTTACGACAATTGACGGCTAATGAAACGAATCGATTTCAGTACGGGTGAATTAATTACACTTAATTACAGAATGCTTCTGGGTCGCCATAGGTACTGGCTTGGTCATAATGCTTTGTACCACTCAGTTTAATCTCGACACCATGGTGGTTTTCTTACTCGAATGATAAGCTACCACCTTCCCATAAAAACGTTTGTTGAAACCGTTAAATGTTGTTTTACGTGTTTCGGTCTTTGTCGGAAAAACTGTAATAATGCGGGTCCCTCGGATTATTTCTCTCGGCAACGCATCGGTGGTGCCTTTATGTTGCGATGTTGACCACTGACCATCGTGGGTTGTCTGCTCTTTTGTCGGTTATTTACTTTTAAAATCCTGATCTATTAGTCAATTTTAGATAGTTTAGACTTTAGTTTAGAAATCTGTCTTTTAATTATGGAATTAGAAATGGACTATGTACTCAATTCCTTTTGTTATCTTAATTAAATAGCATAATATGATTATTTCCAAACTAGATCACAGACGTCTCATGATTAGGTACTCCTTACAAAGCTGTATTACATCATGTTTTCAGACATTTTGCAGATGCTAATCTTATAAATTAATTGTCAATTTCGTCCTTGTCTCGACTAGTTGATTATTTTAATACGCAATTTGGTTCTTGCACGTAAACCTGTTGATGGGTGGGTATAATGTATAAGCATCTAATGGGGTTAGGGTTCGTTAATTGGATTTTAATGTTGGAAGCAAATTTAAAGGTATTTATGAATTTAATTTGGAATATTCCCTACAAGTTTAGCCTAATATTATATTGCTATTCAAAGGTCATTAGGTTCTTTTTTATGTAGCGGAAAAACGAGAAAGGGAAGCACGTAATGTTGGGTGGTCACCCCGCCCGTGGCCGTGAATTATACCGAAGCAATGTATCATCGAAATTTTGTCAGAATATATGAGTGAGAAGGCGGAAGAAGCTTTGCATAATCATTAGCCTCCCGTGACCATAAAACATTATGATAGTTTTAACGGTCTAATGATCAGGATGAATCATTAGAACTCTGCAACTGTTCTTACAAATCTTCTTGAGTTTGGGCTGGCATAACTACTTATGTCAAGTTCAATACAATGACATTACCAGGAAAATAGGCGCTCTTTGTAGTGCTACAAAATTAAGTATGTGAGTTTAAATCTGGTGATGGTAAAAATACGTCGTCTATTTTCACTCATCATGTTTTTTGTGACCGGTCATAAAGTAACTTTTAACAATTTTACTTTCACAAAATGTAAGATGGAATTTGAGTAACATCGATATATTTTATATTTGAACTTTTTATATTTAAACGCATCCTTATTTTCGATTCCACACTCGTAATCGACATGTGGGTGCATCTGTTAAAAGCCGAACGTGACTGATTTGTTTGTTTTGTATGTAGTTTCATCAAATCTCCCGCCTAGCAACCGATCTCGCCAGTAAAAAAATAACACCCCATTTTATTGGCCGTAGGCGCGGAGTTTACGACCGAATGGATTTTGGTTATGAAAATACGTTTATTTTAAAGTATCGATTTCTTAAATGAGAGGGTTGAGGTATTAAAAAGTGTTTTGTGGTCCGTATAACTATAAAATTATTTTAATCAACGATTTAATTTTTTTTTATTTGGAGTAACAAATTGAAAATTATTCGGCTGTAATATACATCAACTGTCAATCACAGCGCGGTCTTTTCGTGGTTTTCTTAAAGAGAACATACAGAATATTGGATAAATTAGATGAGAATACTGATGATTTAATGTCTTTGCACAGCAGAAGGTATCGCATTGTCACTTAACTCAGACTTCAGAGATATAATAACTACTTCACGTAGGCTAAACTCTTCATGAAATATATCCCAAATCATCAATTTCGTTTCAATATCGTCAAAATTAAGATATAGTTACCAGTATTTGGTAAAATCTCGGTTTTTATTTGTATTATCTTTGAAACATTAATAAGAAAATCCTGTTTGCGGCATCTGTTTATTTTACATTGTGTTTATTTCAAGATAGCCTCCATCTATTTGCGATTCGTTTTTCTACAGCAGTCGTGATTCACTCAACTGCCCTATGAACTTCCTGGAGTTAATTCTTATTCTATTTCTACACTTAGGTATATATTTACTAAATTACATCTGGTTAGAGGCATAACTTATGCTGGGTTAGCTAAGATCATTTAGTAATTAAGATGCTTATTATTTCATCATTATTTAATGAACTTTAGTCAGTCAATCACTTAGTAATTAACTAACGTGTATAGTCAAGGCTTATTATAATTATTTGTATGTGCAACTATATCTATCGCCAGCATACGAGGAAGACATCGTCAAGACAACAGAGGAATTCTTTACTGTTAAAGTCTTGGAAGCTTTGCGCTGGATGCCCAGTCGCATGGAAAACCAATGTCGGTGGTCCGGTCTTAAACTAACGGTCGGAAATACGATACACCACCCTCGCCATTGCAGTCACTTCGTTATAAACTTTATTAGAGACGATCAACGCACACTTGACACGTGCTAAAATAATAAAACAACTTGCATATTGCAATTGCATCGGTTTTCTGATTCCGTATTCATTTCTTTATTAATTTATAACTATTGATTAACAAGGAGAACATAAGGAGTACAGCATTTATTATAGATTCATTGGTTGTGTGATGAATTTAACTATTTTAGCGATTGTGACTAAGGCAATTTTAAAACTTCAATGTATAATTTCAGTTGGTGCTTTCTTTGTGTACATCCCATGTAAAATAATGAGGAAGAGAGTTATTTTTCAATATTATTTTTCGGAAATCCAGTATTCCATGCTTCATCTCTTTTTCTCGTTAATCTATGGAAGTCTTGAACAAATAACAAGAGGAGTTTTTTTTATAGCATCACGGCTAAATATAGCAGGGGTAATCATCCGGGGCCATCAATAGTACTGAAACTTATCACATAGCCAATTGTGTTATTTTAATGATTAAGGAAATTACGTTCAGGTCAAGGGTACTGAACTTCAGTCCCCTTGATATCGCAGCAGCACGCCCATACCATCCCATCCATCATAATTAATGAATTTTATTAACAAAAACGGCTTGTTTTTATACTATAATTTTATATTGACTTTCTAAATCACATCCAAAGATTAGGTAGTTTAAAAAATTAATAGTAAAAGGCAAATAAAAATAGCAACTTGTTTTAATTTAAATACGTCATACTTAACTAAGAGATAAGTAGGTAGAGCTGAATGTAGAGCAAAAATGCGTTCCATATTGATGTGGAATGTAAAATCATGTAGAATGATTGTGTCATTAATCAATAACACGTAACTAATGCAGGCGATCGCTCCGGCCCAATTTCCGTGTCAGGACGTGGTGTGATGTGTATCATAAGTCGACTTACACGATTTGTTACTGTCCTATACCATTGCTCGACTTACAGTTTAGTTTTTATCGTCATATCAAACAACTTTAGGTAATCAAATCGAATGTATGTAAGTACTACTGTGTATCGAATGTATGTATGTAAGTACTAGTGGTAGTACTGGGTCGCACAGAATATCAGTGCTGTGGTTATCCACAGCAATTACTGAGTGCGATCCTTTTCCATAGTGCTTACAGCAGCTTAACTATAATCTTATTGTTTTAGTTTTTTTTTTATACCCATATCTGCTTGTAACTTGGAATAAAGTATTTCTTTCTTTCTTTCTTACTATTATGTATGTGAAATCGTACTTTCTATCGTTAGATAGATGACTTGAGGGAATATTTTTTGAGCGTTCCTTTGCTTCGTCAGTAAGTTTTGAAGTGAAACTTCTTTAGAACCGTTAGTGATTTGAAACCGGATGCAACGGAAAAACGACAGGTAAGATAATATAACCGCTAATTTCGTATTTCAATTTAAGTTGTCCGTAGCCCAATGGTCAGGACGTAGACACACAATGCTGATGCCATGATGATGCGCAGGTTCGCGTCTCAGAATATTTCTTTTTTTTTAGTTTTATTTTTTTTAGTTTTATTTTTTTTAGTTTTATTTTTTACTGTTTTTAAATACTTTCAAATGCTCTTTTAAATATTTTCAAAGAATTTATCAACAAAAAATATTTTTTTTTTTTCATTCTGTAGATCGACCAGCCGATTATACAGACAGTAAAAATGCTAAGTTGTATTCATAGATGGCGTGAGGAGTAAGATAGAACATTCGTTTTATTGCTAGATAGATTTTTAAAAAGTGCTAAGTTGTATTCATAGATGGCGCTTCGATTTATTGCTTTAAGATTCGATTAGAAATAGAATTATTTATAAAATACTGTAATATACATGTTTTATGTATAACGGAACATTGGTTACCAAGCACTCAAAATCTTGTCAGTATAGGTAATTATAAATTGTCAAGTGCATTCTGTAGAGAGACTGCAATTCATGGTGGATCACTAATATTAGTGCACAACAATATGTCTTGTAAAGATCGTAAAGACATTGTTAGTCTTTCTATTGAGCGCACTATTGAACTGGCCTGTGTGGAACTGGAGCGGTTTGTTATAGTTTGCGCGTATCGACCCCCCTCTGGTGATTTTACTATTTTTGAAGATACATTGGAGGATGTACTTAAACGGTTATGTGTTTCTAGAAAAGGATTAGTGATATGTGGCGACTTCAACGTAGACATTTTATCAGATAGTACTATGGCTACTAGGCTACTAAGTTTGTTTAAATGCTTTAATTTAAATCCATTATTCAATGAGCCAACCAGAATAACTGAAACTACAGCTACTTGTTTAGATAATATCTTTTGCAATTGTGAGATTTTAAATAAAGAGATATTCAGTAAGTTGAAGTCAGACCACTGCGGACAAAAAATTTCGTTGTATAATTCAATCACTAAGAAAAAACAAATAATAAAATGTAGACCAATAACTAAAAATAAGATTTCAACTTTTAAAGAAAAAATCCACTCGGAAATGCAAACGCAGTTAACATTACAACAAAGAGATCCAATAAAACTATATAACACATTGTCTAATAACATAAATAACGAATTTAATAAAATATTCAAGTTTAAGTATGTAGATCTAGCTAAAAATAGTAAATTTAGTGATTGGGCTACTGTAGGTATTTATAAAAGTAGGAACAGGATGTATGACCTTTACGCCGAGAAACAATACAATTTTTCTCCAACTTTCCAGGAGCACGTGAGAAATTATTCTAAAATATTTAAAATTGTTTGTATTCAGGCGAAATCAATGTACATAAAGAACAAAATTATTAATTCGGATAACAAGATAAAAACCACTTGGAATATAATTAACAGTGAGAACGGTAACGCAAAGTCCTGTGATTTCAATTACGAATTATTGATTAATAATAATATAATCAGTGCTGATAAAGACGTGGCAAGCGAATTTGAAAATCACTTCCGTAATATTCCTATAACATTAACCAGTTCACTAGCTTCTTCACCGACGGAAGCACTTTCTATATTAAAAAATCATATTAATGAATGTAATATTTTATTTGAATTTCAACATATAACCGCTAGAGACTTAATTAAGGCCTTTCAGTCTCTGAAGGTAAAGAATACGGGTGATTTGTGGGGCATCTCGGTGAAAATAATACAGCATATTATAGGTATTATAGCTCCATATTTGGTCGTAGTTTTTAATAAATGTATAGATCTAGGTATCTTTCCAGATCTTATGAAATGCAGCAAAATCATTCCACTTTTTAAAACAGGTGAAAAAACTGATCTTAATAACTATAGACCAGTTTCTGTTTTACCAACCAAGGCTTAGTAAAATTTTCGAAAAGATAATATTGAATCAAATGCTAACCCATTTCAACAATAATAAATTATTACATCCTGAGCAATACGGTTTCACTAAAGGCCGTAGTACAACCGATGCCGGGGCTAGGCTATTAAAGCATATATTTGAAGCATGGGAGGCGTCACATAATGCCATAGGAGTATTTTGTGACTTATCTAAGGCATTTGATTGTGTTGAGCACGAAACATTGCTGTTTAAACTTGGCCACTATGGTATAAAAAACAAGGCCCTTAGCTTGATCGCGTCTTATTTGAGTAATAGAATACAAAAAGTCAGCATAAACGATATTAAGTCATCGGGGTCACCGGCTGTGATGGGTGTACCGCAGGGCTCGATCTTGGGTCCGTTTCTTTTTCTGGTATACATTAACGATTTACCACATTATGTAAAGAACCAAGCGGATATTGTACTATTTGCTGATGATACATCACTAATATTTAAGTGTGAAAGGAATAAAGTAAATTTCGACGACGTAAATAGTGCTCTTTCGCATGTATCGCGTTGGTTTACTATCAATAATTTACTATTAAATGCAAAAAAAACGAAATGTATAGAGTTTGTGCTACCTAATGTTAAAAAAGTCAGCAAATCTCTTAAACTATATAACGAAACATTGCATATGGAGGAATCGACGGTCTTTTTAGGGGTGACCTTAGATAGTAAACTTCAATGGGGCCCACATATAACAAATCTCGCGACAAAACTCGGTAGGGCTGCTTTTGCTGTTAGGAAAATAAGGCAGTATACAGACGTCGAAACTGCTAGGATGACTTATGTCTTATGCCATCTTGCTGTGGGGCAAAGCAGCCAATATAAAACAAATTTTCATACTCCAGAAACGGGCAGTTAGGGCTATTTATAAACTTAGGTCTCGGGAATCTTTGCGTGAAAAGTTCAAGGAAATAGGTATACTTACAGTAGCTTCCCAGTATATCTTTAACAATGTAGTTTTTATACGGAAGAATATAAACGCGTATAAACAAAATTTTGATATTAATAATCGCCATACGAAAAGAATGCATCAATTAGTTACGCCTTCGTTCCGCCTAAGTAAAGTGCAGCGATCTTTCATAGGGCTTGGTATACATTTTTATAATAAAATCCCAAAATTAATACGTGACTTGCCAATAGAAACTTTCAAAAAACGTGTAAAGACACAATTGTTAGGCAAGGGATATTATAGTGTAGACGAGTATTTAAATGACAAAGACGCATGGAAATGACCAGCTCTGCAACCAGTTCCGCTCAGAATAGTAAATACTTTTGTATTATTATCTTTTTTTTGTAATATTTTTTAAAAGATGTGCTGAGGAGTTTCTTTAGGCTTTTCTTCTCCTCCACGATAAAGCACCTTCCGAAAAGCCAAAAAATGACGTGCATAAGTGTATCAGTGATACCTATATGAATAAAATATTTTGACTTTGACTTTGACTTTGATTTATTGCTTTTTCATATCATTATCTTGAAACCAAAATTTTGAAAAGTTTCACTTCTACCACGTGTGAATTGCACACATTTTCTTTTTTTTTGTTCATGATTTTTTTCATAGCCTGAAGGGCTGACGAAAAAGCAGGCGGGCCACCTGATGGTAAGTGGTCACCGTCGCCTATGGATATGAGCAACACCAGAGGAATCGCTAATGCATCGCCGGCCTTGAAGAAGGACTCTTTTTACACTTTTGTTTGTTGATTGTTATTCAACAGTTGCTAGGCTCTGGGATACTATCCTGTGTGTACTAACTGCTCCACTAACTCACACTATATCAGCATAGCATAAGCAGAATTACAAATATGGTAAGATGAGTCTTATTACAAAATTGCAAACTTTAATTCATACTTTAAAATATGTTTTACATAGCTAATTACGGAGTCGGACACGGATCATAAATTCTTGACGGGAGCTTAAAGACTCGTCTTTTATTAATTGTTTGTTGACAGCGGCTATTAAATTTTGTATAATAATGATTATGACGTGGTGCATCTTTGGAACATGTGGCTTCCTAATGCGGTACACTTCCTGTTAGGCATAGTCTGTGACCTAATATCTAACACTAACCCCCCACTGCCTGTCCTGTTTACTTTGTGAATTGCATCTTCCTGTTATGTCTGGGATAGTTAATAATGTGTCTAGGAATATTGATATTGAAAACAAGCTTTTACTACACAGAGGCTCGCTTTCGAATCCTGTATGCATCACAATTTTTTCAGTTTTGTGTGTTTTAAAAATTAATTACTTACTTCGCTGAAGGAAACTATTGTGAAAAAATAAGTTACAACATACAGCTTGGCGATTTTTTAATCCAAATTACCAAAATCAGTATAAGATTTTATATAAATTCACCAGTAAATCATTATTGGATTATTGGAAACTTACGTGTCCAAATCTCGGAAAGTCCCTAATAAAATCAGAAAACATGGCCGGGTTGTTCCTAACACGGCAATATCTTGCCTGATGTGGTTTTAAGCGCAGTCGCATCTTTGATAATGGACGGTTCCACGGTCCGCAAGCTCAACATAATATTCAGAAGGCAGCTGCATCCCACACGATTTTGTTTTAAACCAAATATATTGTAACGTGATAGCTAAATGAATGAGCGTAAACTCAATGTGTCATTCAATTCCAAATCATATTCCTTTAGTCATTACAGTTCATAATATGTACCAGGTACAGGTGAAGAGAGAAATAAATCATTAATAGACTTAAATGATTAATTTCCGTCATATTGGAGAATAATGCGTTGTGTAGCGGCACGTAGCGGCTCTATCAAGAGCTTTTATGAGTAATTTGTTACTTTTTATAAGTTCTTGACGAGTGCTGATGGGCTGTAAGTGGTCAAGTCAGAACTTAACAATCCCATAGTTGTAAAAGTAATTAATGAAGATTAAGTTACCTTGGCAATAGTAACGGTTCATGAAACTGTTAAAGAATTATGTACTTTTATATTACAAAGGTCCATAACTGGCTGAAATGTATGTGGTAGGTAAGTGGTTAAACGCTTGTCCTGAAAATACAAAGAACTAATATAAATTAAGCAATAATAATATTAATATCGTTTAATTGCTCTCACAAGAAGGTCTTAGGCTAGACTTATTTAAATACTACCCTTCTTAGCGAGAGCCTGGTGCCTGTTGTAGGCTTTTTCAAGCCTGTGATACAAGTCACCAGTAAAATAATTATCTCTGGCCTTAAAATAAAACTTACTTGAGTATTTATTTGTTGTATAATTTAAAAAGAAGATACAAAATGGTTTATTTTGAACGTGTCTTTATTACCGCGTAGCATACACAATACGTCGAGATAAATAGTCCAAAAAGCATCTGCTTTCCATTTTACCGCATTTAACATAATGGCTTAAGGGCGTTGCGCACGCGTCGCGTCGTCCCTGCCTCCACGAGTTTTATTACAGTGAGGTTTTTACACACTTTTATTACACACGTCTTTTTTGTCATTTAGAACATAAAATACTTAACTACGCAAAGCAATTTCGATACACTCATTTCGTGTACGCTGTAAGGTATGGAAGCTGGATAAATAAACGCACCTTTTTAGTCATACTCCGAGTATATACTCGTAATTTACGAGTATAATACTCGTAAATCAAGTTTTCCAATAAAATATTTGAAATGAAGAAGTAGTTAGCAAATAGAAATGTAATCTATGATGCAAATATTTTTTACGATGAGAGAAGAAAGAAATCAGCAGATAAAGATGATATATTACCTCTTAAGAAGATAATAATGGCTTACCGCCAAGCAAGTCATGACATTACCACCGACTATTGAAGGTATCTTGGAATGGAGCCTGTAACTCATAATTTGTAAGTATCGTAGCTCTTCGCACTTCAAATCGAAACATGAAGTGCCTGAAAGTACGTTTTTGAACGATGGGTTTTTGTTTGAGAATCATATAATGATATAATATCTGTATGTAAGTATGACATTCATAACATTGTTTACAGTTTTCTCCAAGCTCGCCAGCACAATTATATATTGTTCATCTGTCAATTTGCCTGAATACCAGATAAGTAAATAACTCTCCTTTCTATATTTTCCGTTGTAATTTACAAGGCACTTTCCGTTTCACTCTAAGAAAACACATCGCCGTACGCTTTTGTTTATACCTCTCAGAAAAGCAACTCTCGCAGGTGTTTAGGGCCGACACCAATCAAGTTTATAGTCTAGGCTTTATGCGGTAAGGCCTCTTACTTTCCATGTATTTCGTAAAATACCATTATTCTACGTATCATAAATTTTATTGGGATATCTCCCTTTCGTCTATGAGTATAGTGTTAGCCTTTTAGCGTATCATTTGATGAGCACATACATTCCCAACGATTGTTATGTCATGTTGGATTATAATAACCTTTATTTGGGGGGCCCAAAATCTTCTGACTGATATAACGGTTTTATGTGAAATGATTTATATGATTTATTTATAAAATCATTCATGAAACAATTAAATGACTCTTTTTAGTTAACTACTTGCATTTACATTCAGATTATAATAATTTTTCTATATCAACTTCAAAATAACATTATGGCTATATTGAACACAAACGTAACGTATCAACTACGTGATCAAAATAAGTTTATTTTTAAAGCCGATAGAGGCATTATAATCGGGTATTTTGGGATTCTCGGTGTGTAATGGCCCGTAATGATTACTCACAACACTATGTCGATAAAATTAGGGACGGACTAAGTACCTATCACGTTCTTGCGTAATGTCTCGAAGAATTATTATGAGAGGTCATGCGTTGAGCTCTTTCAGAATTAGTTGTAGGGCTTGTTTCTTAGAAAGCGATGGATCCACACCACGCTGTCATTTTAAATTAAGAGACATTACAGTGTAGATTGACGCAAGAGGCACATAACATGATAATGCAAGACTAATCATTGATGATGATTGATCAGCTCGGGGTCCTGGATTTAAATCTCTACTAAGTGAGAATATGCCAACGATGTTTTTAATCACACTGAAATCTTGGTGGCTTTGATTCAGCTTACACCGTTTATGTGAGTCAAATTTTACGTGCTTAATTAGACCTTACTACCATACTTCCTGTTATTGTAAGGAGCTGATTCACATAATTGCTTCAATCCCGATGACAATGCATTTTTGTAATAAGCATACTCCGATACAATCAGTTTTGGCTTCAGACGAAGGATCTCCTTATCGGTTAGCAGCACAGTCACTAAATTACTTGCTGAATTTTTATATAAGCGTGTTATATTTTCTAAGCTATTGTAATTACTTTATTTAAAATACTTAATTGTTCGTATTTTGCGCAATATAAATAATTAATATTGCTGCAAAAGTAATTAGTAGAAATAAATCTACCTGAGAGTTGACTTCTCTGTTTGTTTCGAAACACGATCCTCTGTAATGTATGTGTGTTGCTGCATTGGGGTTCGTAGGTTAACGTGAAGACGTCACAACTTTATCTTAACAATGCATGCTCTTTAGAACCTTTCTGAGTCCCTGGTAGGTAGTTTCTCTATAAAATAAACACTGACAAAGTAGCTGTACTGTATAAATGAAATATGCAACGGGAGAAATACACATACATACACTCGAATAGGATACTTTCCTAGTATATCCATCCATACAATTTTGAGTCCATCCCATACTCTCCCACGTGGTAGGGGACAGGGATTTATGGAACATCATGTTTAATGTATGTTAGATGTATCAATCAAATCAGATTTTTTTGGCACAGGGGGGTGTCAACTGTCAAGTTTGTCACTTACACGGTGGGTATGGAAACGGAATCGAGGGGGATTCAAAGATGTCTACCCTCCCACCTCCTCGTATGCCCATGTTGTTAGGTTAGGGACTCGATGATACTATTACATACTAGGCTACAATGTGAATTGCACCTATGTGCGAATTTTAATTAATTGTGCCAATAATTAACCATATTTTTTTAATCTGACTAAACTAATTTCTATGAATACCACATGATCTTTTAACCAAGAGTACCTGAGTAGAAAATAGGCTAACGAAATCGGCCGTAATATCCTGAAGTTATGCTATCCGTTACTTCCAAAACACCTGTAATTTTTCCACTCAGATCTAATATCAATAAATATTATCGTACCATAAAAATAGACATTGAATTATTGGTGAACTATTCAACCGTGTTCAATGGATGTTTATAGTACAGTTCGCGGAATTCTGTGCGATACTTAAACTAGCAGTTTTTATGGAATCAGAGTAAATAAATACGGAACACCACACTGTATCTCACGATCCTCGTTATAATGTAAACCGATCGTGTTCAACTAGGTCATCAGGGATGCGCTTTATAATTTTATTTAATGAACTGCTGAAATTCATACGGGTTTTCACGTAGTACATAATTTGCTGCGATTTTGCGATTATAATTGGAATGGGTGAATATCATAACATTCAATTTTGATGGCACTGATTTTTCAATTTTGGTGAGTACTTTCGATTTTAGTGGGCGATTTTCAATTTTGGTGGCCACACTAGACTTTGAACTTAAATATCTCAAAAAGTTATCGAGATATATTCTCAGACCTCTTGAAGGTCCTTCTAGCTTAGACTTTCTATTTTTATACCAAGTCCTTATTTTTCACGAAAATTGAAGAGAAAATTTCGCCACAAAAATTGAAAAAAAAAACGTTCGTTTCTGATATTCACTCGTATAGATGTGACAAACTGCAAATGGAAAGCATACATGGTAAATTAATACAAAACATTATTTTATTTTATTATGTAATTATTTGCGCTTGTGCCAGTGACCGTGTGATCGTGTAAAATTAATAATTATTTTGTGGAGATAATAGTTGATAAGGTAGCTGCGCTAAGAATTAAATCATGTTATTATGATGCAGGAGTATTTACTTTACCTATCATTATGTTGATGTAATTGCCTTCAGACTCTTTCCGTCTAATCGTATTTATTCCCCCCGCGTTTTCCGAAATAATAAGTACACTTACCCTATATGGTATCCAGATCATGGTCTATCTGTGTGATAAATTTCATGAAAATTTCATAGTTTTTGCATGAAAGAGCAACAAATATTCATAAGATACATCCATCCATCCTCACAAACTTTCACATTTATAATATTAGTAGGATAGGATAGGATATTATAGGACACAATTACACGCGAA
Source organism: Thymelicus lineola (assembly GCA_963932265.1). NCBI lineage: Eukaryota > Metazoa > Arthropoda > Insecta > Lepidoptera > Hesperiidae > Thymelicus > Thymelicus lineola. The sequence goes on from OZ010699.1 coordinate 9,512,636, forward strand.
AATGGAATAACCTTGGTCCGTAAACGAGCCGTTGCACCGGTACCTGGTATCTGCCTTCCTAACAATGAATCTCCCCTCTCAGACACTTTGTTTACTCTAATTGCATAATGATCCTATTACGCAAGTCTGGCTAAGTAGATCGGAAACCCCGAAACGCTCGTTTTGTTATCGGTTGCCAGGTAATGGATAGAATGTGTGTCTGGATTATGTAGATCGTCTGAACACTGTTTTTACATGACCGATTCGGATGGAGAAATTCCTCAGAGTTTAGCACTTGTTCACAGTCATCGGTGGAACTTCTCAGTTTTAACTGTATATTCTCTTTCAGTTAACAGATAAAAAACATGCAGCGAATAATTTTGTTGGTTTTATTTTACCTTTCTTGAAATATTATTATACTGGACTTCATTTTATTTACGTTACATAGATAGACCTCGGTTTGAGACTTAAATCCACTTGGTTGTGGCTATGGCCCTTTTTGAGTTCCGTAGTCAAAACAGAATCCTTATATTTTCGTCATGTCCGTTCATCATTCCGCAACATAGCACAAATACACCACTAGAAAAAAACTATAATTTGACTGGGATGGATATGTAATTAATTATGCACTTTGTGAAGTCTTTGTCGGATTCTATTTGAAAGCACACACGATCCACTTCATTTCATGGTAGGTGGTCATCACCACAGACAAGTTGTCGGCCTGGAGTGTGCTAGTGAATAGCTTATTTAGTAAATAATGATAAGAAACTTTGTTTCCAGTAAGTAGTAAAGTAGCCAGCCATGACGTAACATTCCGTTCACAATACCAGGAAAACAGGAATCTCGAGTGGTTACATTGTAACGAGGACCAAGCGCGTCTATTTTATTTTATAGCTGCCGCCTTGTTTGTATACTTATTAATTACATTAGTATTCAACCCCGGACCGGGGATAAAAAACAAGCCATTAATCAAACTTCTTAACTAGTTAAGACGGCTAGACTGAGAAGAACATAATAAAAAAGTTCCAGATAATCGTGTTGGAAAGAGACGGTGATCAGAAAGGGATAGTGGCACATTCCTACGGGACTCGTTTGCCCGCGATCCGTCGAAAGTGAAATTCCCTTTTTTGTTCGTTTTCTTTACCCCTCTTAATAAACCGCTGTGATAAAACCTACTTACTTTTCTTATAGGTTTTTTAAAACTGTGATTTATGGGAACAAAAACTTTTGAAGGAGGTGAGAATTCACTTCTTTATAATTTTAATTAACATTGAATTGGGATAGAATTAGGTCTTATTCTCTTCTCAACTCATAAATTATATTGTAAGTAGGTACCTATGTACATCTTACAAAAAGAACCTTTGTTTTGTATTCCATACTTTTAGATCAACTTTATTCTTCCATTTAGTTTTACTTTCTTAATTTATGGTATTCTCTGACTTCTAATTCTAATAAGTAGCTAGATATGTAGTTTATATTATTATCTTCGCAGATGTTAATGCATGCAGCTAAACTTTCAGCATACATTGGGTAACATCTAGTAGAACGCACACCATTTTAATTGTAAATGTAAATATCAATGATTCAGTGACATTACACGTATGATCATGTATGGAAATCGTTACAAAAAACCAAGTAATTCAAAATATTATATCAAAGGTTTATATATCTTTGTATGAGTGTACAGAACTACAGATATTGATTCTGTTTACGCTGTTTGAAAAGTTGCCGGAACCTCGTGTCGACTAAAATTAAGTATTGTTATATCTCTACAGCCTAATTACTTCGCAACTCCCATGCCAAGTTGTAATGTCAACGAGCTTCACAGTTAGACAAACATAGCCGGCATGCACTTCGCGGTTTACTTTATAGTTTCGAATGCGTCTTGCGGCTTGCGGCTTGCGGCTTGCGGCTTACGGCTTGCGGCTACGGTTTGTTCAGTTGTAAATCTAAGAAACCTTGGATAACCATGGAACGATGATGAATTGAATTATAGAGAATAAGAGAACAATGATGGAGTCGAGGATGGTAAAATGGTTTGTAAATTTCCATCCATCCATCCGTCTATCAGCCTTTGGAGGTCATCTGCTGGACATAAGCCCCCCTAACTTGTGCCATTCTGACCGGTCCTGAGCCTTCTGAATCCAGCGGATGCCCGCTGTCTTCTTCAGGTCATCAGTCCACCTGCCGTCTGCCGGGGATCTGCCGGGGACTGGGGGCCGAGGCTTATTTGTGGATATCATGTGGGGGTTTTAGCCTGTAGTCACTACGCGTGTTGATGCTGCTGCCTGTCTCCTGGAATATCCTATTAGTCGCCTTTTACGACATCCCAGGAAGAAGTAGGACTGGTCCTATTCTACGAAGTGTGCCCGGCACCACACGGGGTAATTATTTCACTGAGTCAAAAAACTAAGGCTATATTACCCGAGTTCAAAAATTCTGTGATATCGGATTCATAGACAAGTCGTTCATTGGGAAAGTAGTTTAAAATTTTTACTAACTACCTACATGAAAGAAAGCTTCTACCAACAGTTTTAATAGTTCCCAAGGTAGGGAGAGCTCTAATGTATGTGCTCACAAAACGCTCTCTTTAATCACGTTATAACCTTTACCCCTCTCATTATAAAGGAACATAATGGGAAATAAGGCCCAACAATGGGACATTTATGGGTTATTAATGATCTATGTTCATTAGCCGCATGCCGCAGCCGCATACCGTAGCCGTACACATCACAGGTCGGTAGCAAGTCGCATGGAATTCGCCCGGAACTCTTACCATAACGGACCGAGGCAGCTGCCGACTACAAACAATACTGCGTGAAATTTAAATGCACATAAAGTGATGCTCGACGGAAGCTAAAGAAAGAAGTGTTAATTTTACACATTACGAAGTTGGCGAAGCTACGGCGGTATGCCATAAATGAATAGTGACCTGTTGATTAGACTATTCCATATTTGCTCTCTATGCGAGAGAGCTTTATAGACCAAGCTCTAATTATTATTTTACACTTAGAAACATTCTACCAATCCGCACTTGGCTAGCGTGATACACTATGGCCTGTACCCCTCACATTGTAACAGGAGACCCAAGTTCAACTGTGGGACAATTATAAGTTGTGTTGTGATTGACTTTGATGATTTAGAAACAAATATTTCATTGAGTGAGAGAGACAGAGTAGAATAAATTTCAACACTAAAAAGTCTTTATCAAAAAAATCATATTAAATACGCGACGAATTGATAACTTCCTTTCCTTTTGAAATCGGTTAATAAACTATTAACATTCAGTTTCTTTCTTAATTTTCTATGTTAATTGTAAAAAATGTTCTTTTTGTTAAATGCGTTTGTTTAAAATCGGAATATCATTCAGCCTAGGCAGGTATATTCAGGGAATATTAGAATAAATATATGTACTTAGTTATAAATATGATGTACTAAGAGACCACGAACTAGAATAACTCTCGATAGACGATGTAATTATCATACAAGAACAGTTTTAGTTCTGTTGTAGAATTCAAATAGAGTCATTGAAAATGTCCAAGCCTTTGAATCTATGCGCATAATGTAATGACGTATTTCACGGACGATCGGCACTGCCCTCGTTCTGTACAATGGGCTCGATCACCCATCGAAAATGGTAATGAACTGTCATCAGCTTCGTCCGTAATACATGTCAATCTAATCTTTTGTTTCATGTGAAACATCTTTTCATATCAGTTCGTCAGGTCACCATGGTAGTTTGGACACAAAGTTTTTAATAGGTGTAACACTTCAACCATGGAAAAGGTGTTGCTGAAAACAATGCAATCACAATTTGTATGTAGCCGATTAACCCCATCTTTACGAAGGAATTTAAAGTGTAGTGACCGCTGACATAAATATTATAGTGGTGTTGTCTACAGACACACACACAGTATAGATTACACACTATTGTAACGAACGCACACACATCATTCACGAAACCTGCCCACCCACACTTCTTCACTGTCGCGCCCCTGTTGTTTCCACGCGCCCTTTTTTTATTAAGTTTTGTCCTAAAATGGAAAACAAGTACTAGGCGAGCAGGTCTCGCGAGTGGTAGTCGAGCTTGCCACCCTTAAACCAAACTCAAGATGCGCAGACTCGAACAAGTCGTGCTGTCTCCGTACCCCCGCTAAATTTCTAACTCTTTCTAACGCCCACCCTCCCCCTAATTTTTGTCCCGTTCGTTCCCGCGAAGGCATAGGTTTTCGCATCCCACTTCTTACCTCGTTGAAGTATAGATGTAGGTTAGGGGCCACATACGGCCACCCCTCACACGTGATGCGTGTGTATCTATGGCGTATGTTATATTCCTCACGGAGGCATAGGTGGATTCATTTCCTACAGTATCCTGTTATCCTGGTCAGTGAGTATGTGTAGAGATTAGAATTTGCTAAGCAAACACTGCTTTTTTTTCTAACACACTCTCGTATGAGGCTAATGTAGGCTTCTAATATCGAAATTTAATGTCCGTCATTCGTAATAATTTGTGAATTTTGTTTTTGTACTGTATGGGTGTGCTAGGGTATGCCCTATATACGGCAATACAGGGATACAGTGATACACACATGTATGTGTACGTATGTGTATGTAAGTAAGGTATCGGTAGTGCTTAGGAGCTTAGGAATGGAGTGAGAAAGATATGTTGTGTCATCTCTTTCGTGCTTTACGTTACCCTGAACGAACTCTCACGTAGAACTTACACGAAAGTCTAATTTATTCGGTGGTCTAAGTCAGCAAAACTCGTTAATAATGTAGTTTGAAACAAAAATTTTTTGAACATGTTTTTTAAATTATTTTATGAACAAGTGTTATTTTGTTCCCTTATTGTGCCGTTAACTTCAGTTTGATCTCATTTAAATATTGTATTATTAGTACCGTAAACAAAATTACTAATAATAATATTTATATATTTTAAAAGTAAAATTAAGTATAATACAACCATAAAAATAGACAAATAACATACGGATACAGCGATGAAAGTACAATAAATATTTTTCAGCAATAATTACCAAGTATGGAAAGAGAGTGCAGTTGGGCGCTCCCTTATTCTTATAATTATTATTTATATAAATTTTATTGATATTATTTTTATTTATTTTTTATATTTATTTAATTCTAATTTTTATCTACTTTTAAATTTTAACAGAGAATGCTAGAAGTTATCTAAGATTTTTAGCCGTATTGGGGCGGCTTAGAATACTAACCCCAATCCCACGCCGGAAGGGTGTCGTAAAAGGCGACTAAATCTGGCCCGCTGGTGGTAGGGCCTTCGGAGGGATTATATTGGTAGTATTGATTTTAATTGTTAATTAATACCATTATTACTATTATTATTTCTCCAGGGGTTCGCCTGGATAGCCTGCCTCGAGCATGAGTCAGTCGCCAAACGACTCGTCGTGTTCCGGCTGGGGGCTTGAGAGCCAGTTCTTTCTTTCTTTTTCTTCTTTCTTTCTTGGCCGGCAACGCATCAGTGATGCCTTTGGTGTTGCTAATATTTATGGGCGACGATAGCCACTTACTATCAGGTGGATCGTCTTCGTCAGCTCGTTTGCCGGCTATTTCCATAAAAAAAGATATTAAAGTAACATACAATAAATAAGTAAACAGTAGGTATACTAAAACTTTAAACCTTGTACTTATAAATTAAAATATAAGTTTTAGGCCAGATCTCGGCTTAAAAGCGCGATCTCTGATCTTACATACGAGTATGTTACGAGTACTTATACATAAAATATTATGATCAGCACCTCAAACAGAATCTTAAGATTATAGAGATCTTTATATCGGTTTATTAATACGAGCCTTATAGTATCTTCACCATTTTAACAGCAGATATGTAGGCATGGAGAACTTAATAAAATATTTATTTATAAGAAAGTTTATAGTGGTTCTCATTCATGTCATTCTAATTTTTTTATTTTCTCTTTACAGGTACGTTAATGAAAAGGATGGTCTATCGTAGGACACGACGTCAGCGATACCTGGTTGGTACGTAAATCATTAATAATCCGATCAACGTGTGCGGCCCGTTTGGTGTAATTTTATTATAAAGCCCTCTCCATATAATTCGGGATATTGCCTTATTTCTAATAACCCCTTTTACGAGTGGTCGCTGGATACTACTTGTGTTGAAAAATAAATGTAAAGATATTTTGCTTTTTGATGTAGTAAATTTTAATGTCGGTACATATCGGTGATAGCCTTATTTAAGTAAGTATAGTAGAAGACACAACTCACAATTATCTGTTTTATTGATGAATTCCGGTAGATAATACCGGATGGTTTATGAATCATTATTATGATCCAACTCGCTGAACCATGACTATGAACTTGGCTAGTTTTCATTAGTTAGCAACCAACGAACCAAATTTTAAAGAAGTAACATAGGTATAACATCAACGTTATCGAAGATAATTATACAAATATAATATAGCCTACGTAGATACGTGAAAACTAACCAAGTCAAATGTAGAGCTTGAATTACATGTTCTTGTGACTAAAATTTTAGGCTTTTCTACACAGAACTTGGCACCCATTTAGATCTCATTTGTTTTAACTTGGCTCTTATACATACATTTATGTTTTTGATGAGATTAATTATAATATAATCCACCTCAGGCTTTGGGACTCTAATGGCTCAAGCCTAAAGGCTACAGGCCACCACACTGGCTAAGTAAAGATTGTCTTCGTAGTCACAAATGTCACAATTAGTGTGTAGGCTGCAGTGGGACCGCATACCTAATAGCTGAGATGATAATGATAATGATAATTAATAATAATATGATTATAATGTACTTCCTTGAATATTTTAATGCCTTTTATTTACAAGCTTTTAACAGTTATTTGTGTTGTAGTTTATGAGTTTTAATTTCGTAAAAAAGTTCCAGGAATTAATTTCCGGAACGAACTAACTAGTTATGTTTCCTCCAAACTGTATGGGGCAAACACTATAATTATGTTAAACGCCTATTACACAAGAATCTTCTTTTATCGTTGAACCGACAAAAGATTATGTAGCAAATAAAACAACAGAGGGTTTATTAAGGCTGTGAGCTATAACTATTTGTTTAACTGTTTATTCACACTATAATACTTGACACGTACGAGAATATTGAGCCACTTTTATTATTTTCTATACAAATAAATAAAATTGGAGTGTCTGTTTGTAATATTAAAATAACTTTTTACTAAGTGCATTTGGATGTATACACAGTACCAAATATATACCAAAACAACATTCTTTACAATTTTTGTCTGTCTGTCTGTCTGTTTGTTTCGGCTAATCTCTGAAATGGCTGGACCGATTTTGACGGGACACTGGCAGATAGCTGATGTAACAAGGAGTAACTTAGGCTACTTTTATTTTAGAAAAAAAATGTGTGCCGTCACGCGGTACGAAGTTCGCCGGGTCTGCTAGTTACAAAATAAACATGTAGGTCGTCTACACCACGATGCAGTTTTTGCAAAATATCCTCTTTTAGTAAGAAATCCAGTGATAATAATATAGCAGTGGATCTGTAAGCCGCCCTACTACTTAGGACTCTCCATGGACATAAAGTAAAGCTAGGTTAGTGCAAATGGTGTTAGAATTACAATGTGTAGTGGTCGATTCGATATGGAACGGACTTCCAGTGATAGCCCTTCCGCCGCCCACGGTGTCCGCCGCGCCGTGGTCAGGGCCGCGACTGTTTCAGGCTGACGCTTTTATGTGTGTGTCAATATACACACTGGTCTCTGTTAGGCAACTAAGTATTATTCTATGGATAGCGAATGGTGCCCACGTCTCAGAAAAAGGAACATAGGATACCCCCCGACCAGGTGGACTGACGACCTGAAGAAGACAGCGAGCATCCGCATCCTCAGGACCGGTCAGTGGCGCAAGTTAGGGGAGGCCTATGTCCAGCAGTGGACCTCCAAGGGCTGATGGATGGATGGATAACGAAATTTTATTGACGACCCGTGTGGCGCAATGGTTATCATGCCGGATTGCCATGGCCAGGGTCCTCGGTTCGATTCCCAGAGAGGCGATGGGTGTGTGCGGGAATCCTTGTGTGGGGGCTATAAGTGAGAAGCCTTATAAAAAAAATAAAACAAAACATAAGAAAAAAAATCAGCAATATTTATTTTACAACCGTAGCGCGTAGCCAAAGCTACGTCAGTCACAGATTCTTATGATAATGAATTTACTAAACGAACAATTATAAATGTATGTTTACCAAATTTCATTTAAAATTTTCAAATAAGCAGGTAGGTTAGTATATTCCTTGAAACATTTCAGTTCGAAACTCATTTTGAAATGACTACTTATACCTAGCAGAATTAAAGATCGTGACAATAATTGTTTGAAAACTACTTTTAGCCATCAAAAGCTTCAAATAAAATTATCTTGATTTAGTAGCAAACATATTTTGAATCAGTTTTGCTTTATACATTTTTTTTAATGTACTGCATAAGGTATAGGTACATTATACCTTACTGCCCTAGTTTCACTACTTCATATAAACACACAACATTATCAATCAATGTAAAAGTAAAACTGTTTTTGTTAACCTAGGCAGGAAATAATTGATGAAATTTCTCAGAGTTAGGTAATGGTCAGATGTGTAGTAGTAAATATATTAGTAGTACGTAAGTGTAGTACGTAAGTGTAGTAGTAATGTATATAATAATTAATGTACATAATATTATCAATACGAGTATGCAGGTCGAGAGTTACATTGCTCGTCGTAGCGCTTGCTTTGTGCGTTCGCCGTTATAACAGTATTCCATTAATATGAAACCTCATATTGTCTTGTTAAACATTCTTGGGTAATTTGGCCGTCCACAGAAATAACACGCTAATCAAATTTAGTTACAGTAGTTGAATTTATTAACATAATTAGGTTTATTCAGTACCTACGTCTACGTTACGTTTTTAGGGTTCCGAAGTAAAATCAGAACCCAGAATAGTTTCTTCATGTCCGTCCATCTGTCTGTCTGTCCGTCTGTCCGTCCGTCTGTCCGAAGCAAAGTGCCGAGTCTTTAAGTGCTAGAAAGCAGTAGTAGGTATTCGCCGGTTCTAACTCAGGAGTTAGAACCGGCAAAATTGGGCAAGTTGCTAAGTTGACGACCGTCGCTGCCTACGGGGAAAAAAAGTCGAGTTTGGTGTCAAATTGTATGTTTTCGACCATGCCCGATCGAATGCACTGATCCGTTTTTTGCTAACTAGCGTAGAAACAAAGATAGCTTCAGCGTTGTATTAGCCCTACTTCGTTATCTAATGCCCTCATTAGGTCGTTAACTTGACCATTCAATAATTACAATGGGCTTATCGCTTCCTCGTATCCGCTTCGTACTCGACTTAACTATGACGCAGTGATTAAGACTAACGAGGGGCACTGTTTTCATTATAAAACCACGGGATTTATTGTTCATCGTATTTATTATTCGATATTAAAAATTGAATCAAATAAATTACTTAAAATTACATCATTACAAATAGTGTTGTCATCAAAAAGGTTCAGGAAATCATACATTGATTTACCATAATACTTATAATATATGTACATGATGCAATATTCTCCACAAACAGTAGTAAAATCATGTTGGATTCGATTAGTGTTATAATTCCACATCCTAGAATTGTTTTCTAAGTAAGTCTTATGATATCCTTGTGGTGGTCTACCATATGAGTCGAAGTACTGACCAAAGCCATTCCCATCTATATGCATGGCTATCCAGTGTGATCCGGGTTTGCTGTCTGTATCTAAATTACTTATGACGTACATAGGCGTATGAACGTATATTGGTAAGCGGTTAGCTGCATAGACATTACATGCAATGCTTTCATCAATTTTACTTAAGTATTGTTTTATTTGTATGGTATCCATGTTTTAAGCTGTTAACACATCTTTTCAGTACCCCAGACTTGTTAACAATGTGGAACTGATTATGGGTACTATATTTTTAAATACATGAGGGTTGGATAAGATGTAAGGAAAGAAAACAAAAAATATTTTGGATAGTTTTATTTATTGAATATCAAAAAATACATCTTAGCTACTATAGTCTACTGATATATTACGATGCTTATCTATTTCTATCACATTATCAAATTCCGCATAAACAATACAGTTAATAGTTTGCGTGAGAGCTGACTCAAAACGTACTTCTAGTCTTACACTACCATGTTTTATAAGATTCCAGTGACTCGATGAATTCGCTGATAAGTCAGGAGTTAAATCAAATGCGAGCAAACAATAACCATCGGCATATTCGTCTCTAGATATCCCATTACCTTCATTAAGAAAATGTATACCTGTTCCTGAGAACAATGTATGATATGCACTAGCAAACACATTACTATCAAACGATGGCTGTAATGATTTCGAGGGGATTTGGTTTCCATCGATATATAAACAAAATGTATTGATACCATAATTTTCAAAATTGAATGGATTCTTATTGAGAGTTCCGTTGAATGCAGCATTATTAACAAATCCGACTATACACCTTTTCGGTACTTGTCCTAGGAATATATTATCAAGGGTTTTTCCTTGAACACCTGATGGAATTGTTAAAACTTTAACTTCAGCTCGCGTAATGGGATATTTAGCTGTGGTAGATGCTAAAACTTTTTGGTGTGCAAGTAATACGCTTGGATTGATCCGTGCTCTACGAACAATCAAAGTTGCATCTGTAATACATACTTTAAATTTTAAATCTACTGACCCTGCCATTAGGTTGAAATTTTCTCTTGATCGAACTAACTTAACACACATGTCAACACCATTAATTAAAAATTTTTCTTGATTAAATAAATCGCCATGAAGATGCCCAATCATTTCAATTTCTTTACTCTCTCGTGCCATGAACTCCCTCTTAACAAAACCCTCATTTTTTACGTCAGTCTCATTCATTTTTCCTGCTGTATCTCCATACCAAAGACCACAAGTTAGATAAGATGACAAATTTTTGGTGATTAATACATAAGAATGCTACTGACACAACAATATTAACGAGAAAATAATGACATTCCATTACTGATTACATTTTACTTATCGATCACTAATGCCCCCGTCGCTTAGACTTTGGAATGCTGAACTCGTACCATTATGTTTAATGAGTAAACTAGATACGTCATCAAGGTTTCAAGATTTCTCGTCGTATATAAGTTCGAGTCCCATTTACCAAAACTCATAGTCGTCCTCTCTTCTTTATTGTGTCTTAACTGTTTTGTGTGTAGTGTTCTGTGTGCAGTGTTCTACGTTACAATGGAGGTGAGTTTGTTAATAATTATTTAAGTGGTAGAATATTATTGCATTTCAATTATTTTTTATTTCACTTCATCGTTGTATTTGTTGTAATTTTTACTTATACATTGTTTTCTTGTTTCTACAGAACTCGTGTAGTATTCTTGAAGAAAATACATTCAAAAATTATTATTATGACTATTCAAACGAAGAAGAAGACACTAGAGATTTGATCATAACATCCTCACCAAATCTGAAAAGAACTAAAAGCATTGATAATTTAGATAGTTTTTTTCAACCATCTAAAATAAAGAGAAGAAAACAATTATCTTCAACAGTATCGCGAAACTGCAAAAATTCCGGCAATACAATATGCATATCAACAAATGCCGACGATGGAAACCAAAAGACTCATCTTATAAAAATAGATATTTACGATATGAAAACGATATCAAAAATATCACCACAAGACCAATGGAAGCATGCAGCATACCGAGTCAAATATTACTCGAACGATAATCATAAAAATTTCGTTAACATAAAAAAAATCATATGCAACATTACTAAAGAAATTGCAGAAACTGAAAATTCGAGGAAGTTTCATTTTGACAATAAAAATTGATGTTACCTCCCAATATTTTTTTTAAACATATTTTTAACAATAATTAAGGAGCATTGTTTGTAATTATTATTACCATCATGCAGAGGATGGAAACGTAAAGACTCATCTTATAAAAATAAATATTTACGATATGAAAACGATATCAAAAATATTATCACAAGATCAATGGAAAACATGCAGAATACCGTGTCCAATATTATTTAAACGATGAATCATAAAAATCGTTAAGGTAAAAAAAATACATGCAATATTACGAAGACTTAAAAACTTCCAAGTTTTATCTAACCAGAATGGTAACGAAGAAACTTTATCTAATGATGGCGATTAAGGAGTATTGTTTCTAAATTATGTTGGGTTAATGGACCATTATAAAGGTATATAAAGGTTTACCAACGTTTTTCAACACGGCATACACCCCCAAAACTTGAAACAGTATAAATCAAAGGATGGAGACATACTTGAATGGAATCAACATTGATGAAGAGCTGTGTAAAGTTTGTGAAGAGATAGAGACAAGTATGGTGTTTGACGATAGATATGACGAAGAACTTTTAAATATATTTAACCAAATGGAGTTTAACCAAAACGTCACGTAAGTTAAATAACTTTTTTTTTATTCAGTTTTGATATTGTTAAGAAAAAAAAAACATATTTTCAATAATTACTGTTTCTTATTGCAGCCAGCAAGTTGGTGGATCTCGAAAGAGAATTGCGGAGTTTAAACATAACTCCAACAGTGCGAAGAGACCAAAAACGGGGCCAGCTTCTTCATCATCTAAACCCAACAATGCGTTAGATAAAGTTAATTGTGAAACTTGTAACATTTTGGTAAGTAAGAAGTACTTCACAAATCACCTTCAGAGTAATCGTCATAAAAATAATGTTTCCAAAACACATGAATCTTTACAAAACGTATGCGTTATCGAGTCTGCTTTTGGACAAAGAATCCTATCATATAAAATTAAAAATAAAAGTAACGAAACTATTTTTGAAACTCCTGAATTATTTTTACAGTCAATTCAAACTGATTTACTTCAATTAATAAAAGATTCAATACGCAAATATACAGTTTTTAAAGTTAATTTTGTGCTACATGCTGATTTCACTCAACAAACAAAAAGTATTTCAAACTCTTTTGATTTTCAAACATGCAACTATATTATATTTGAAGGTGATGACCTAAATATATTTTTTTCATCTTTACGTGACACTTTTGTTAATAAAATTAATACATTTGAAAAAAAAGATAGCGGTTGGGCTCTAACTTTTATTAAGTCGTTAGACATGAATATTAACAAATTTAATCCTTTACGCGGCTCTTCATATATAGAATTACCTAGGGACATTATTACAAAAAGGGCTATCATAAATGTTAGAAATGCCGATGTTTTATGTTTAAAATGGGCTTTACTTTCTGCTTTATACCCAGTAAATAAAAATCCAGATCGTGTTTCATCTTACAGCATGCATTCCAATAAATTAAAATTTGACGGCATTTCTTTTCCCGTCAAGTTAACCGATATCTCAAAAGTTGAAAAGTTAAATAATATTAGTATCAACGTTTTCGGTTTAGAATTTAATAAAATTAATAAAAATCATAGTATCGTAGGTCCTTTGTACTTTACTAAATGTCGTAAGAATATTCATATTAATTTATTATTACTTTCAAGTGGAACAAATAATCACTATTGTTATATAAAAAATATGTCACGTTTAGTTAGTAACCAAATTTCAAGTCATGAGCATGCCATTTATATTTGTGATGGGTGTTTAATACATTTTCCTAGTCGAATAAAGTTGACAGAACATCAACAGAATGACTGCTTTCATATTAAAACAGAACTTCCTAATTCTCAAAAGTCATCAAAAAATTGGTTCGGACAGGTAGTTGCTAATGATAAGTTAAAATTTGATAAGTTCAATAAAAAACTTAAAATACCATTTGTTGTATATGCAGATTTTGAAGCTTTTCTAACACCAATTAAATCGTGTTCTAACGATCCATTAAAATCTCACACGCATAATATTCAAAAACATGAAGTATATAGTTTTGGATACTACATAAAATGTTCATATGATGAAAATTTATCAAAATATGAAACATATAGTGGTCCAAACACTGCACAAGAATTTATGTCTCGTTTGTATGCAGACTTAAAATTGATATGCACCAAAAATAGTACTGAGGTAGCACCTAAATCATTAACACACGATGATTATATTAGAATTTCAAAATCGGAGACTTGTTTTGTATGTGAAACAGGTTTAAATGGTGAAAGTGACATTAATTACGATCCACAAACTGGTAATTTTCGAGGCGTTGTGCACAAAATATGTAATACTAAGTTTATTATTCCTAATTACGTTCCAGTCATATTACATAATCTTAGTCATTATGACGCACACTTTATAGTTCACGCTCTTAATTTTGTTGATGGGGATGTTGAAGTTATACCTCAAACGAAGGAAAAATATATTTCATTTTCAAAAAAAGTAAAAATAAATAATAAAATAATTCAATTAAGGTTTATAGATTCCATAAAATTTTTACCATGTAGTCTTAGTCAATTGGCGAACAATTTAGTCGATGAAGAATTTGTTTCTTTAAAACTTAACTTTCCCAATAAAGACGATTTCAATCTTATGAGGAAAAAGGGAATTTATCCTTATGAATTTATGACATCTTACAACTGTTTAAATCTAACATCTCTTCCTGACAAAGATAAATTTTACAGTTCACTCACAGATTCTCATATTTCAGATATCGATTACAATCATGCTAAAAATGTTTGGCAAAATTTTAACTGCAAAAATATGTCCGATTATTCCAATTTATATCTTAAAACTGATGTATTACTACTAACTGACATATTTGAGAACTTCAGAAATTTATGTTTAGAAACTTATGGTTTAGATCCAACTCACTATTACACTGCTCCAGGGTTAAGTTGGGATGCAATGCTTAAAATGACTAAAGTTGAACTAGAATTGCTTACTGATATAGAAAAAATAGCATTTATTACAAAGGGAATAAGGGGAGGGATATCTCAATGTAGCAAACGGTATGCAAAGGCTAATAATCCATATATGCAAGATTATGATAAAACTAAAGCTACTTCATATCTCATGTACTTTGATGCGAATAATCTTTACGGGTGGGCAATGTCACAATATTTACCTTCAGGGGGTTTTGAGTGGGTTAGTATAGAAACAGATTACAATACATCAAATAATACGGAATATGGGTATATTCTAGAAGTAGATTTAGAGTATCCCAGAGAAATTCACGACTTACATTCTGACTTGCCCTTATGTCCTGAAAAAATTTCTGTAGGGAATTCTAAAGATATTAAACTCGTTCCAAATTTGTATAATAAAACTAAGTATATCATTCATTACAAAAATTTACAGCAATGTATTAAACTAGGTATGAAGTTAAAAAAGATTCATAGAATATTGAAATTCAAACAGAGTTTATGGTTAAAGCAATACATAAATTTGAATACAAATTTACGAATGCAAGCTAAAACAGATTTTGAAAAAGATTTTTATAAATTAATGAATAATTCTGTATTTGGAAAAACAATGGAGAATGTAGAAAAACGTGTAAATGTAAAATTGTTGACCCACTGGGAAAATCGAGGTAAAAGTCTTGGTGCTCAGGATTTTATTGCAAAACCAGAGTTTCATAGTTTATCAGTATTTTCAGAAAACTTAGTGGCAATTCAACTAAAAAGAACAAAAGCCCTTCATAACAAGCCCATATACTTAGGTTTTTGTATATTAGATATTTCTAAAACCCTTATGTATGATTTTCATTATAACTACATGCTAAGTAAGTTCCCGAACAAAATTAAGTTACTTTACACTGATACTGACAGTTTAGTTTATGAAATTTTTACTAACAACTTTTATGAAGACATTAAGCCCGATTTACCGGAACGATTTGATACATCCGATTACCCAATAAATAATGTATATGAATATCAAAATATAAATAAAAAAAAATTAGGAGTCTTTAAAGATGAAAATGCTGGTAAAATATTAAGAGAATTTGTAGGATTGCGATCTAAAATGTATGCTTTGGACATTGAAAAAAATTTTTTAGCAAAAGCTAAAGGTGTTAATAAAAGTGTCACGAAAAGTTTTAAGATGGAAGATTATAAGTCTTGTCTGTTTAATCAAAATGTTGAATATCGTAGTATGTTAAGGTTTAGATCTATCAAACATAATATTTTTACACAGCAAATTAATAAAAAGTGTCTTTCCCACAACGACACCAAACGATATATAGCACCTAATAATATTGATACATTCGCTTGGGGTCACTTCAAAATATGTAACGACTCATCTGACTGAGTAAACTGGTCTTTATGTACCTATTAAGGAATAAATTGTAAGATCTTGTAATGTAAGAATATTGTAATTTTTTATATTTTAAGCAAATATTGTAAATGATATGTCAAAAAATTATCATTGTGTAATAATATTTATTTGTAATTAGAATTGTAAGTTAAATTATGTCAGTGGTATGCAAAAATGTTATAAATTATGGTTAAGATTTCGTTTTTACTTTTTCTTCATATTATTTTGTAAATATTTAAATTTGAAATATATTTTTATCATTCCAATAAAAAGTTTTAGTCTTTTCCTAAACCTTATACCAAACACACGTCAAGTTACAATGATTCATTTAACACATCCATTTACTGCAATAGTCGCCGGTCCGAGTGGATGCGGTAAATCTATTTTTGTTACAAATTTCATTAAATATGCAAAAGAAATATGTGACACACATTTTAATCACATAACTTGGTGCTATGATGAAATGCAACCTTTGTATAATTTAAAAAGCGTTAACTACTATCAAGGAATACCAGATCTTAGTATGTTTGATGGAAAAGATCCTCATCTTATAATTATTGATGATTTAATGAGAGAATCAGATGGACGCATTGTTGATATCTTTACGAAAGGTAGCCATCATAGAAATTTAAGTGTATTTTATATAACACAAAATTTATTTCATCAAGGAAAAGGGCAAAGAGATATATCTTTGAATTCATCTTATATAATATATTTCAAAAATCCACGAGATAAGACACAAATAAAATATTTAGCACGACAAGTGTCACCAGAAAATCCAAAGTTCATAGAAGATTCCTACAAAGATGCAACAAATGAACCACATGGATATTTATTGATAGACTTGAAACAGGACACAAATGATATGTGTCGTTTTAAAACTAAAATATTTCCGTCTGATGGATACTGTATAGTTTACATTCCGATGAAGGGCTTTAAGTATGCTAGAAGTCAACAAATTACTGTCATTCATAAATGATGCATCGACGACTAAAGACGCATAAAGATCTACTAACTGCTTTACATGCACTTAAGCCGAAATATCAAAGAGCTCTTTTAAAATCGTGTAATGAAAAAGAAATTAACTGTATTTGCGAATGTATCCATAACGTTCTCCAAGGCAAAATTACGTTGAAGGAGAAAGAAAAAAATAAATTGAGTAAATACAAAAATATACTTCGGAAATTGGTGCGAAAGGGCGCCACAAATTTGTTTCGGAAAAATCTTATAATACAAAAAGGTTGTGGTTTTTTACCTATTATATTAGGTTCAGTTCTTAGTGGATTAGTAAGTTCCATTATTAAAAATGCAGAATGCTAAAAAAATGTTGCTCGTTGAACCAGATATGATAGAAAAACTAAAACAGGCAAGTGCGAGTGATACTCCGTTGTCTCGACTAGATACTGATATGAATAATATTTTAAAAAGCAATATTGATGATCGTGAAAAGTGTATTTTATATTTACAAACACTCCGAAGATATCTAAACATAACCAAGGAAGACCGTCAACCTTTCCATATACCAATTATTTCCGACAATACGAATACATTTGATGATTTAATAATGAGCTACAAAAACAAAAACTTGGACAATAAAAGTGCAGTATCAATTGATACATCAGACAAAGAACTACTTCTTAATCAAGATAATACTTCGGAAAAAAATCTGTATACAACCACTCAAATTCTCGATCTTATCCCGAAAACATATGCAAAAAAGGCCATCTTGTTAATGAAATTGTTGTCTTCCAATGAAAATAAAATTAAGTGGGATACTGATGGTACTGTGATTATAGATGATAAAAAAATTGATGGAAGTAACATTTTAGATTTGGTAAATGATTCATTGAGACCTTTAAAAAAAAGTGATCCAGTTGGATGGGAATCTTTTGCTAAGGCTTTAAAAGATATTCGAGTTCCTTTAACATATATTGGCAATCCGAAACGATGTGAGTTTATTAGTAGCATGCAATCACCATCAGATATTTCAACACCCAATGAAGATTTCTCCACACCAACGGGTGACACAAAGTATAAAAGGAAGTTGAAGAATAAACTGGAATGGGAAAAATGGGAACCTTACTAGAAATACATAACCTATATTATGATCCATCACACCCTGCAAGTTATAGTAGTATCGACAAACTGGCAAAAGCTATGAAAGGAAAAATGAGCAGAGAAGAGGTAAAGAAATGGTTACAAGCACAAGAAACTTACACTGTACACAAACCGGTACAGAGAAAATTTCCTAGAAATAAATATATACTATCAAATCTCAATGAATTGTGGCAAGCTGACTTGAGTGATATGAGAACCTACTCAAAATACAATGATGGTTATAATTATATATTGTGTGTTATTGATGTATTCAGCAAATATGCCTATGTTAGACCTATGAAAAGGAAAAATTCAACAACTGTTAAGGATTGTCTTGAAAGTATATTTCTTGAATCCAAGGTAACCCCAACGCACATACAATCTGACAAAGGCACAGAATTCATATCAAAGGAAGTACAAAAATACATTAAATCTAAAAATATTAATTATTATACGACAAATAATCCAGATATTAAAGCAAGTATTGTTGAAAGATTTCAAAGAACACTTAAGATGAAAATGTGGCGTTACTTTACTCATAAAAATACATACAAATATATAGATGTTTTACAAGATTTAGTTTATTCTTATAACCACAGTTTTCACTCAAGCATTAAGATGTGTCCTTGTGATGTTAATTCAAATAATATTATGACAGTATGGAGAAATTTGTATGACACTAAAAATAATGGGCTTTCAGCAAGTATCATTCTACCGAAGTTGCATGTTGGTGATTACGTTAGGATTACTAAAAGCAAACATATTTTTCAAAAAGGATACGAATCTAACTGGAGTGATGAAATATTTATAGTATCTTCCATAATTGATAGAAGCCCTTGGCCTGTGTACACCCTTAAAGATTTAAAAGGTGAAAACATAGAAGGTACGTTTTATGAAAAAGAATTACAGAAAATATATTATGACCCCACTCTTCATTATAAAATAGATAAAATAATACGTTCTCGCAATACTGGTAACAGAAAGGAAGTGTTAGTGAAGTGGAAAGGTTATCCTAATAAATTTAATAGTTGGATTCCATCTTCTTATTTGAAAGAAATATGAATAAAGAAAGTTTTTATTTAACTCTACTTAGTAATAGTTCAATGGAATACTTCCCTGATAACAAGACTACAATTTTTTCAACTAAATTACCTAAACCTATAATTTTGGAAGGAGAATGGTCAGTTGGAGTGGTCGAATTTCAATATCCCTGCACCATGTTTACTGTTCAAGAACATGAAAATGTTGTTTATATTACGAAATGGATGCAAATGCCTGGTGAACCAAAACCATCACTTACTTATTACAAGACACATATCCCTGCAACTAACTATGACAATATCAATCATATTTTGAAGGCTTTAAACAATATCAAAGAAAAAGTTAGATTTCGTTACGATGAAATTTCAAAGTTTGTGTCAGTTTCAGTATTAGATGAGACGATCAAATCAATAACATTGTCTCCTAAGTTATGTTTGCAGTTGGGCTTTGAGCCCAATAGAAATCTCAGAGAAAGGAATATTGGAAAATGTCCTGCTAATCTGCATTTA
Organism: Thymelicus lineola; assembly: GCA_963932265.1. Taxonomy (NCBI): domain Eukaryota; kingdom Metazoa; phylum Arthropoda; class Insecta; order Lepidoptera; family Hesperiidae; genus Thymelicus; species Thymelicus lineola. The sequence continues at coordinate 9,532,504 of OZ010699.1, forward strand.
GGTTTACCTTCGCAACTATTCGTTTATTCTGATATTGTAGAACCACAAATTGTAGGAGATGTCATGACCCCTCTTCTGAGAATCATACCATTAGATCCTTCAAAATATATATATGGAGCAAATAAAATGCATGTTTTCTCTCCACCCCATTATATATCTGTAATGCGAAGGGAATTTGATACTATTGAAATAGATATAAGAACAAGCACTGGTCAAAAGATACCATTTCAGTTCGGAACAGTGTGCATAAAACTACACTTCAAAAAAATATATAATGTATTTGAAACATAATTATAATATGAAATGTCCATACGAAGATTATTATTCTCATCAAGCTGGATCCGGTATTGGAGTAATTTACAAAGGGACACCGTATCAAAGAGGACATGGAATTGGGAGTTTTCTAGGAGGGTTGTTCCGATCTGTTTTACCATTACTTTCTAGTGGTGCAAGAGCTATCGGTAAAGAAGCCTTGAGTACTGGAGTAGGAGTTTTGTCGGATATGTTTAATGCACAACCCATAGATGATTCAATTAAAACACGTTTGAAGGAAGCTACTACTAACTTAAAACGAAAAGTAGATAGTAGAATAGATAGAATCAACATGTCTGGCTCAGGGTATAAAATGAAGCGAAAACGTTTATCTTCTTCCATTCCAGCGGTAACCACGAAAGTGAATACTCCAACAAAAACAAAAAATAAGAACAGGAATATTAACGATATATTTTCTAATTAATTGATTATGTCTTTTTTACATAATCATTCTTGTGAATGTATAAAATCAGAGTTAGATTTGTTTGCACTGCCATCCACACAGACGAGCATAGAAAATGGCGTATGGATTCATTACAAACCTATTTCATCACTAGCTGATGATGGACCATTAGAATTTCAAGTTCCTGGCGCCGGAGATGACTACATAGATTTATCCCATACTCTGATTCATATAAAAGCGAAAATACTGAATCAAGACAACACAAAATTAGCAGCTGCTACAGTCGTGGCTCCGGTTAATAATTGGTTACATTCAATATTCAGTCAACTTGATGTTTACTTGAATCAGAAACTAGTGTCACCACCAAATAACACATACGCATATCGTGCGTATATCGAAAACTTGTTGAACTATGGTCCAGCAGCCAAAAAATCTCATCTAACTTGTGGTCTTTGGTATGGAGATACAGCAGGAAAAATGAATGAGACTGACGTAAAAAATGAGGGTTTTGTTAAGAGGGAGTTCATGGCACGAGAGAGTAAAGAAATTGAAATGATTGGGCATCTTCATGGCGATTTATTTAATCAAGAAAAATTTTTAATTAATGGTGTTGACATGTGTGTTAAGTTAGTTCGATCAAGAGAAAATTTCAACCTAATGGCAGGGTCAGTAGATTTAAAATTTAAAGTATGTATTACAGATGCAACTTTGATTGTTCGTAGAGCACGGATCAATCCAAGCGTATTACTTGCACACCAAAAAGTTTTAGCATCTACCACAGCTAAATATCCCATTACGCGAGCTGAAGTTAAAGTTTTAACAATTCCATCAGGTGTTCAAGGAAAAACCCTTGATAATATATTCCTAGGACAAGTACCGAAAAGGTGTATAGTCGGATTTGTTAATAATGCTGCATTCAACGGAACTCTCAATAAGAATCCATTCAATTTTGAAAATTATGGTATCAATACATTTTGTTTATATATCGATGGAAACCAAATCCCCTCGAAATCATTACAGCCATCGTTTGATAGTAATGTGTTTGCTAGTGCATATCATACATTGTTCTCAGGAACAGGTATACATTTTCTTAATGAAGGTAATGGGATATCTAGAGACGAATATGCCGATGGTTATTGTTTGCTCGCATTTGATTTAACTCCTGACTTATCAGCGAATTCATCGAGTCACTGGAATCTTATAAAACATGGTAGTGTAAGACTAGAAGTACGTTTTGAGTCAGCTCTCACGCAAACTATTAACTGTATTGTTTATGCGGAATTTGATAATGTGATAGAAATAGATAAGCATCGTAATATATCAGTAGACTATAGTAGCTAAGATGTATTTTTTGATATTCAATAAATAAAACTATCCAAAATATTTTTTGTTTTCTTTCCTTACATCTTATCCAACCCTCATGTATTTAAAAATATAGTACCCATAATCAGTTCCACATTGTTAACAAGTCTGGGGTACTGAAAAGATGTGTTAACAGCTTAAAACATGGATACCATACAAATAAAACAATACTTAAGTAAAATTGATGAAAGCATTGCATGTAATGTCTATGCAGCTAACCGCTTACCAATATACGTTCATACGCCTATGTACGTCATAAGTAATTTAGATACAGACAGCAAACCCGGATCACACTGGATAGCCATGCATATAGATGGGAATGGCTTTGGTCAGTACTTCGACTCATATGGTAGACCACCACAAGGATATCATAAGACTTACTTAGAAAACAATTCTAGGATGTGGAATTATAACACTAATCGAATCCAACATGATTTTACTACTGTTTGTGGAGAATATTGCATCATGTACATATATTATAAGTATTATGGTAAATCAATGTATGATTTCCTGAACCTTTTTGATGACAACACTATTTGTAATGATGTAATTTTAAGTAATTTATTTGATTCAATTTTTAATATCGAATAATAAATACGATGAACAATAAATCCCGTGGTTTTATAATGAAAACAGTGCCCCTCGTTAGTCTTAATCACTGCGTCATAGTTAAGTCGAGTACGAAGCGGATACGAGGAAGCGATAAGCCCATTGTAATTATTGAATGGTCAAGTTAACGACCTAATGAGGGCATTAGATAACGAAGTAGGGCTAATACAACGCTGAAGCTATCTTTGTTTCTACGCTAGTTAGCAAAAAACGGATCAGTGCATTCGATCGGGCATGGTCGAAAACATACAATTTGACACCAAACTCGACTTTTTTTCCCCGTAGGCAGCGACGGTCGTCAACTTAGCAACTTGCCCAATTTTGCCGGTTCTAACTCCTGAGTTAGAACCGGCGAATACCTACTACTGAAAGCTATAATTTGGCATGATTATACATTTTTATTAAAACTCCAGAATCGTAGAATAAAATACTGAAAAACATTTTTTTTCAGGGTACCTCCCCTAACAGGTAACGTGAAGATGATTTTTTTATTCGTTGCGTATCCTATAGTGTGGGCCGTAGGGTATCGTTGAAAAGGTCTTTCAAAAATGGCTTCAACCCATTAATGGTTTATGTGATGAATTTCCAAGGAAAGTTATCAGGGCTATGTAAGCATCAGTAGTTAATGAGAAATATAAATCGGAAACATACATTGCGCGTGGCCTGACACGTACTTGCCCGGTTTTTACGAATAATTTTCCTTGAACTATAAAAGAATCGTAGAACTGCTATTATTATATGTTTTCCTATTAGATTAGTTCTTTTTGGAAAAAAATAATTGCTGTACCTATGTTATCAATTTAACAAATACATACTTTTGTGACTTATAATAATGAATGTTTCGTCAATGAATGTAGAGCTCTAACAAAGACTTGCTTTCGTGTTAACTCTAAGTACCCGGATGACCGAGCTTTGCTCGGTTTAGTGTTGCTTAACAACGCCATTTACTGAAGTAGCTTTAGTATTGCTACTTGCCAATAGATGTCAGGAAGAATATATTGTAGAAGTTTATCATTGCCTGAAAACACCGATAAAACGACATTTTCTAAATTGAATCCTAGCTAGATCGATTTATCGCCCCCGAAACCCCCTATATACTAAATTTCATGAAAATCGTTGGAGCCGATTCCGAGATTCCAATTATATATATATATACAAGAATTGCTCGTTTAAAGATATAAGATATATAAAAATATAGAACAGGCGATTAAGGTTAATTTTTTGTCTTATATATATGTACGTATAGAATAATTATATACGTACCTAATTATATGGTGTTGAAATATTATTGTAGCGTAGAAATATTATTAGTAGAGTTCAACAGAGGCAACATTTCTATCTTACATACTGATTTGTTTCTGTGAAATAACATTGAAATAAAATTATACTGTTTAATAATTTAAAAAAAATCGTCGTTACCAGTCACTAACAGCTACTAAATTAGGGACAGTAGAGTAAAAAAATAATCCTTCCGACTTAGAGGGGCTTCTAAGAAGGAAATGGTACTTCACTCGATGGGTATCGATGACTAGAGAAATGTGTAAGGACGCATCAATGAACACTAGGAAAAAAATATGTCATAAGATTATTTATAATCGTATTTATTATAATATAATATACATTGCCTTTGAGTAGACATTTCATATATTTTTATTTATTTATTGAATGCTTCAATTTTTATATGGTTAAAGTAAGTTAGGTTAGTTTGTGTTGCAATTCAAACATAGAAGTATATTTAAAGCCAATAGGAGGAAAATAAAACGCCAGTTCTTAGTAACGGAGATCCGGAGATCTCCAAAGAGTTGAGTCATTTTCAAAGGATTTATACCCCAAAATCAAACATAAAGCGAGCTCGCTGGTGGTGTAAATATTTATTACAAACAGTTCGCTAATTGCGTTATGCTGTTCCTGGGACAATAACTCTGCAGTGCGTTAATTTGGCATTGTTTGTACGTTTTTAGGAATTATTTTATTTCGCACAATCAAATTCAAATCATTTTACATTATTCGTGTTTTCAAGGCACATGATAAATTATTACCTGTTGCGACGGCGCCACATATTTTTATTTTTGTACTTACTTCCTAAATTGGGGTAGTTTACCTGACAATCTTTTAGTTTATAATTGTTTAGTTAATTATTGTGTTAGTTGTCAGTTTTAAACTATGTAGGAACTACATCCTACTTCCCTTATTGTAGATGCTTGATGATGAATAATTTACGAATAAAAATTTTTGTGATAAACGGCGTTTAAAAATTCCACAGTTTGAAAATTCTAATGAATTATTATTTTATTGATTACCTACCTAATGTAAATAGAAAAAGAATCATATACTTATTACAAATTTAATAATGTACTTGATAAAGATCGTGCATTATAGATAGAGCTTTAATTCTTACAACGATGGTTCATAGCTATAACAAGATTCGATAGGTTCTTTAGTCAAATTATTTTAAACCGAATGATTCATATTTAAATACACTACACAATACGACAAAAACGTATTTTCTCGTCACTGTTTACATAATAAGGGCTCGTCCCTAACGATGATAAATACCTATCGAGTTCACGATCACCTTTGTAGTCGTGAGATGAACGTGTCGATGTGGAGATAGCTTTAATTCCAGTTGAGAGCAACTTGAGTTCTTCACATTCTGACGTGTGGAGAGTTGGAGACTTCCGGCGTGTCGGAGATAGTATTTGTTGATTATGTACAAAGTTTGTCCTTAAATTAAGTGTGGGGTAAATAAAGTGACTGGTTTTGTTGTCATCATCAACAGACCCATAGTTTACCCACTGTTTCTCTCAGAATGTTAGGAGTATAAGCCATAGTCCACTTGCGTCTAGTGTGGATTGGCAGACTTCACATACCTTTGAGAATATTATAACGCGGGTAACGGAGTCTCCCCTCGTGAGAGCGCTGATCTTGCTCAACGGCTTAGTGGCTTGGGATCGTCAGCTAGATGTCTTCTGTACACCTGTTGCTGCATTTCGCAGAACAGCAGGAGAGTATCTCGAAACGCTTGACAAGCGAATTGGGTGAACTGATCTGTAATGTTTGCTAAGCCTGTAAAATTATATAATAAACAAATAATAAATAAATTATGGAGAACTCTTTGATGTACAGGTTTCCTCACGATGTTTACATACACTGTAGCAAGACAAAATAAGCTACTAAAACGCACATAACTTTTTGAAAATTAGAGCCACAAATTACTAGAGTACTTTATATCGTACTAGACACTAGTGCTACACCCGTGTAAACGTCAAATTCGTCGTTTAAAGCCCGAGAAATGAATTGCCTGGAAAATGAATGGTTTTATAAAAGTTCATAATAGGCCCGCTGATCCTGTGTGCTAAATTTCATGAAAATCCGTTCAGTAGCTTTAGCGTGAACGAGTTATAAACATCCAAACATACCTTCACATTTATAATATTAGTAAGATTAATATTTAGCAGCTAGGAGGAAAAACAGAAGCCCTAAGCCCTTGCCAAACATTAGCTTCTATGTCATTAGATTCACGACAGATTTCGGGGAATTTACAATTCGATACAGCATGTCATTTTTACATTTCATCTTTCAAATGATTATTTTAAATTTTATATGGTTGTGATCTCGGTTCGCCCAAAGAGCTAATGAAGGCTTCTAAACATTTCACGTAATTTTACATGTCTATTCTATATACGAGTATATTCTATATATATCATTTTGGCTCAAGACGTTTAAATGATATGCCTACCTACCTTCCTTCCCATCTTTAATTATTTTTATTAATTTCATTTTATTTATTACACCAACAAAGTATACACTAATACAATCATATAAAAATCAATAATACAAAATACATATAAAGTGTTACTCCAATTATAGGGGCAAACGGCATTCTCCAAGAGTCGTGTACATTAACATAAATAATTAAATTAAATTAAATTTGTTTAAATTATGTTGGGAAGGAAATTTAGGACTGTTTGCCCTTCCACTACAAATACAATATGTACGTCTACGACTCTACGGTGTCCAATACTTTCTAAGAAATTCTGGTTAATAGTACCTACTTGACCAATTTTCATGAAGTGCACATTATTAGGTTTGACAGTTCTCTTAAAAAATATTCATTGTAAGACCACCAACTAACAACGTTTGACAGACATATTTTATTTTAAAAGTTGCACCAACAAAATCAACACTATTACATTTGAATATTTCCATGCACAAAAACATTATAACCAAGTGTCATTTTAATTATAGGTACAAACAGCATTTCGTTACATTTCATTTCTCCTATAATTACTGGTAAATTATATTGTAAAAAAAAATAAAAATTATACACATTACATTCATTCATTAAAATTACTAATATAAAATACAATTCACTACATATTACACAATTCATTTTTACATTACTCACAATTATATTATTATAGAAATCAAATTATAAACAGGATTAAAATTTAAAATTAAATTATTAAATAAATACCTTAAAAATTTATAATAATAATAATAATATAATAATAATAAAAGCCTTTATTCTCTGACCATACTTTTAACTTATACATATATCTTGTTTTTTTTTATATAAAACGATAATATTTTTAATATATTTTTTTTATCTATTTCTCAACTATTTCTTTTTCAGCAACCAGTTTTATTAATCAGGATGTCTTTCGACATAGGCCTCCCCCCGTTTTTTCCACTCATCTCTGTCTCGAGCTATCTTTCTCCAACCTTTAGGTAAATCATCCTCCCATCTTTTAATTTGACGTCCTTTTTGCCTTTTTCCATTTCTAGGATACCAGTCCATTATGTCCTTCGTCCATTTATCTCTGTTCGTCCTCATTATGTGACCAGTCCAGTTCCATTTAAGAGTTCTAATTTTTTGTAGTACGTCGCTGACCTTTGTTCTTTTCCTTATTTTCGAAGTTGTCCACCGGTCCCTTAACCTTATATTTAGCATGCTTCGTTCCATGTTGCGTTGACAAACTATGAGTTTTTGGTTATTTTTGTTCGTAACAGGCCAAGTTTGACAACCATACGTAAGACATGGAAGAATGCATGTGTTATATAGTTTGCTTTTCACTGACATTGGTATTGTTTCGTTTTTAACTAATTCTTTTAGTGACCAGTACCGTTTCCAAGTGTTGCTTATTCTTCTATCGATTTCTTTCGAGTATTGATCCTTAATTGATATTAGTTGTCCTAAATATATATATTCGTCTACATATTCGATAACCTCTTGTCCTAGTACTATATTTTCCCTTAATGCATTCGTCATTACTTTAGTCTTCGTAGGATTCATTGTTAAACCTGCTTTTCTGCTTTCATTGTCTAATTGTTGTAACATAATTTGTAGTATGTCTGGTCTCTCAGAGAATATCACAATGTCGTCAGCGAATCTTAAGTGATTTAAATTTGATCCATTAATATTTATTCCAAAGCTTTCCCAGTCAATGTTTCTGAAAATATTTTCTAACACAGCTGTGAAAAGTTTTGGGGAAAGTGGATCACCTTGCCTGACGCCTCTCTGAACCCTAAATTCTTCTCCTTGTTGTTCGAGTTGGACTGATGCTGTGGTATTTTTGTAGATTTCTTTTATGATTCTTATGTATTTGGTTTCTACACCCTGGTTTTGGAGTGTTTTCCAAATATAGTTATGACTCAAAGAATCGAAAGCCTTATTGTAATCGACGAATGCCATGTAATACTGTTGCCCATATTCGTTAAGTTTTTCGATAATTTGTTTCACAACATGAATGTGATCGATGGTAGAATAATCGGCGCGAAATCCCGCTTGTTCTCTAGGTTGGTTTTCTTCTAGGTGTTTTGTTATTCGTCCAAGTATTATTTTTAAAAACACCTTGTATAGATTGGACATTAGACATATAGGTCTGTAGTTATTTATTTCATTTTTGTCACCTTTTTTATGTAGCAGAACGATAGTGGACTTCGTCCATTGAGTTGGTATTTGTTCAGTAGTCATTATTTCGTTGAACAGATGTGTTACATACTTGGATATTGCGGTTAGGGATTCTTTCAGTAGTTCGTTTGAGATTTTATCATCTCCAGTTGCTTTGCCACTTTTTTGTGTTTTTATGGCTTTTATAACTTCGCTTTCTAGTATGCAAGGTATTGCTTCTTCGTGATCACCCTTCTCTGCCTCTACTGATATTGTTTTGTCTGTCTCCGTGTATAATGTTTTGTAGAATTCTGTCGCAACTTTAGCTATTGATAATCTTTTTGTCGTCAATTTCTCACTTTTCTTCTTATTCTTAATTTTCATGTTGGGTATCCATTGTGTGTATTCTCTTAGCTGTTTCAGACCTTTCTTAATTCCGCCTGTTTTTTCTATTTGATCTCTCAATTTATTCAGTCTCTCTGCTTTCTTGTGGTTCCTTATTGATGTTTGAATTTTTTTGCTAATGCTTGTAATATTTTGATGGTTTTCTTTTCGTTTCTCTAGCATTTTGTTCCTCTCTTCCATTAGCTTTAGCGTTTCTTCTCCTAATTTATTTTTCTTCCCTGTTTTAGTACTCAATTTAATTAAGCTTATCAGTTCTTTCTCCAAAAAGTTGTATTTTTCTTGCAATGTTTTGTGATTTTCACTATTATCTAAAACGTTTCTAAGATTATTTAAGACAGTTTGTGGTATAGGTGATGTTATCGTCATATTTTTGGTCGAGTTGATAATATGTTTCCTTGATTTGCTATATTTCGTTTGTTGTATAACTCCTCTTACCATTCTATGGTCTGTATTAAAATTTAACCTATTCACAACGGCTACATCACTGAATATATGTTTTTCTCTGGTGAGTATGAAATCGATTTCATTTCTATCTCTGCCATTTGGGGAAATCCATGTCCATTTTCTTGACTTTCCTTTTTTGAAAAAACTATTCATTATTTTAAGATTATTTGTAAAAGAAAAATCTATGAGTCTGTGTCCGTTGTCGTTTCTATCTCCACTACTGTAATCTCCTAGGACAAATTCATCTTTGTTTGATTTGTTACCCACCTTGGCATTAAAGTCTCCCATTAGGATTAAATTTTTGTTCTTTTTTTGCATCAGTTCTGTCAGGTCTTTATAAAATTTATCTTTCGCTAATTCTGTATCTTGTTCTCTGGGTGCATGTACTTGGATAATCAACGATGGTTGTTTGAATTCTGGTAACTGTATATTTAGTACTGCAATTCTATCTGATATTCCTTGGAAACTAATTATTTTGTCTTTCAGATATTTTTTTATTAGGAATCCCATTCCATATATACCTTGTTTTTCACCATAGAAATAAAAAATGTATTCGTTATATTCTCTTATCTCTTCTCCTATTCTTCTCACTTCACAAAGACCAATGACATCCCATTTTATAAATCTTATGGCTTCTTCCAATTCCTGTAATCTGTTATCTGACATTAGTGTTCTGACATTTAAAGTTGCGAGGTATATTTTATTATTTCTTTTTTGGCGTAAGGATATGATTTTAGGGGGGGGTGGTGGTCTAATAACCCCACGGGGACCAGCCGGATTGGGGTTATCCTGTCTCTGGTTGCTGATATTTAGTTGCTACTTATATTGTGCTGAAATATTAGAAAATGAGTTTGATTTCGGTCTCATCAAATCGAATGCATTCCTCCTGTTGTCTTTTATTACTGAAGCGTTGGACACTGACTTTTTGGCCTGATTCTGATTTTCCGGCGAAGTTGATTGATCTCTTTTCCTCTTTTCTTTATTTGGATTTCCCTCTTTCACTACTAATTGATCGTATTTAATATATGCAATATTTCCTTTCGCACGTTCTTCTATTAGTTTCGGTTTCAGTTCTCTTCTTTTCTCTAATACTTCTTTAGGAAAATCTTCGGTAATGTATACGTCTTTCAGGTTTTTCTTCAGTTTTAGTATCGCGCTTCTCTTCCAGCCGTTCGCAAAACCAATAAGAATAGGTCTTATTTTATTTTCTTTCTTGAGACCGATTCGATAAATCTTTAATACATCGTTTGCTTCCAAGGTGATTTTCAGATCTGCTTTAAAAATCTCCTGTACTCTCTGAAGCAATTCCGATGACGACTTCTCTTTCTCTTCCAAGCCAAAAAATATAATGTTATTTTTCTTCTTTTCCTTTTCTAAATACTCAATCTTCTTTTCTAATATTTCTATTTTATTTTTCATAATTCTGTTGTCTTCTATCAATGGTTCTAATTTTTCGTTCATTTTTTCGAATATAATATTTGTTTGCTTTTCCATTTCTATTTTCATTTGGTCGAAAAGTATTTTAAATTGTCCCTCCATTTTGGTACTTTTTTCTTTGTGCAGTGGCAATACTGAAGCGTATTGACGCGTGCCGTTGACGTCGGATGGCAGTGACACTTTAGCGAAATGGAATATCACCGTTCACTGTCACCAATGACTAATGACTCACTTTCATTACAACCTCAGAATATTATAATACAAAGTGATGATTTTTATCACTATTATTTTCACGATTATTTTCACTATTTTTATTTACCAAAATGTTCTATATCACTGGATGTTCTCGTTTACTACGGCAGTTGTCACAAAAGCGTTGATAAACTAGTGTTTTACAAATATTTTCGACGGACGAATTGCAAGGTAATGTTCACTGTTTGACAACCAGAGACAAGAATATCTTAAAAATTTAATCATACATAAATATAAAATCTATACAATGAATTACAAATAACCAAAATCAAATTAATAATAACAATAATTTTATATGTAATGATATGAGCCGTTGTATATTTAAACTTCAAGAATTATTCACAATTTAAGTACCGCGCTGGTTCTTACAAAGACATTACTTATTACACTAACACACAATTTAATTAACCTTCATATTGTAACGAGAGTCTACACGCAATTAAATGGCCAGTGATAGACAAATTCAATTTGTGTAGAAACGTTTTGATACCCAGCCATCCCAACCCTTGCTAAGAGCAAGATGTAGACGCGACAGGTGAGCCAGCAGAACGCATGCGTTGTGAGTCCTACCAATTATACATGAACCACCCCATCCCATTTAGACTTACAAACTTAAATGGATGTAAAACCGAATGTACAGGTTTCGAAGTTCTAGATAAATTGGTCGTCGCGACACGAGACAGGTAGTTATCAGGTGGGACGCATGCGTCAGGTGAGGTCGACTACTTTATATTTTCTGCTCTCCTGGTACTAGGCTGGCATCTTGCCACAGGTACGATCCCGAATAAGCAGTACCTACTTAGAGGCTTTTATTTAACTTTGACCGTGACATTAACCTGGGTACCGGTTTTATAGTTATGATCTAGGTTACAGCACAGAAGAAATAATAGTACATATAAGTTAAAGGCAAGCACACAAGGTTCCATATTTATTACAAAAGCATAAGCTCTAATGCTTTTGCTTTTGCGATGACACGTATTACAGTAGGTATCACACAATTATTAGTTTTAACAGAGCCTCAGAGTTGTATTCTATCCCGCGGGAACAGATCCTCTTCTCGGGTTTATATTATTCAAAATATGTTTTGGACTATCTATCGATAACATAGCCTAATTTATGGACATTAAATTTTCAATGCATAGATTAGCCCTGTCACATTTTACAATAGTGTTGTATGTTCAGATAAACTTAGTTGAAAGTTTAATAGGTCATAAATTTATAATTCTCATGTAATTTTGAGTAATTTTTAAGCGATACGAAACACTTTATAGTAAAATTAACTAAAACGAGTAATTAACAATCTGATAATAATCGATGGAGTAATTAAAGTGTCTAGATATGGCATGGAACATGGTAAAATGAACTCTATATATATATAGTACTACGGAATTTTACGGAATAGTCGTGTAGTAACACAAAGGTAAAGAGAGGTTACTAGTTGTTCCGAATGCTTTCACGATTTACCGTAAAAATAACTCCGCCCACAAACATTTTGATGGGAGTTTAACTACCCTGTGGACCTCCGGGGAAGAGTTTTACTGCCTTTACAAATACATTAAATGATAATGCTTTAAAATGTACCCATTTCAACAAGTGATCATTATTTGATGAAAGTTGTGAAGTCGGTAGATTCAATGGCAGAAATGATTCAAAAATATTTTGCTACTTATTTAATGCAAGATTAATTTGAAGCTTTTGATAGCATTTAGCAATTTGTTTTACGGTCACGATCGCTAATCGAGATAAATAAGTTCCAATTTCAAAATGAGATACGTACCGTATTTAAATGTTCCTACCGTTATTTTGTTATCTAGATTTTGTAGTTAGTAATTTTGTAGTTAATCTACAAAAAACAATTGGTAGTAGATTAGATTAAGTAGAGTCCAACTAAACAAAAATTACTTACCTAACTTTTACTACGCGTACTTTAGTAAAGGATAGGATTAAGAAAATCCAGAGTACCTTTGAGTTCTCTAATAATTAATCAAAAGGTATGTTACTATTGATAGGAAGGTATGAATACATAATAAGATATAATAGGTAGGAATGTCCGATAAGGAACCAGCAATATTTCAACCTAGGAAAGATTATCCCATCAGATGATAAAACTCTATGTAAATACTAAATAGGTACTAAAATAAATACTGAAACAGCAATTAAAGTATTATTACAAGCGTATAGAACCGACACCGCGAACACCATGTATGTCCCAATGCATTGGCGCCACGTGGCTTCAATCTTCAATAGATTCGTTCGATTTTGAAAGGAGAACCGGGGCTCAATTTTGAAAATGGAACCTCCCGGGCGGTACACACATTTTGTTCGAGATGTCTGTTCTATGACATTATACATCAATGGAAACAGCAACTAAAAATCGATTTTTAAAATGTATTATAACTTCCCGGGTTCGATGCCCGAGTCGATCAAGTACAAATAGCGCGGCACTAATTGATTATAGCGATCAACTTTGTCTAGACTTCCTCACCCGTGACCTATCTAGGACTAGCAATTAGCCATGGACATTAGGAACACTAAAAATGTAATTGGAGACAATTGTTTGCTACCACATTAAGCGTTTAGCATTCTCCGCGATACAGTTGTTATTTTTTGGACCGAAGTTCCTTATCGCGCGTTGTGAAAGGGGGCTAGACGGAAAAATACGACACTTTTTGATTCTTACGAATGACGACACTTTTTTTGAAGTGAATTCAGAGAGTTTTACAGAGATGGCGCTACTAGCGTGATTCAACAATACTTAAATCGTCCCTTGACACCTCTCATGTTTTTTTATTTCTTTTTCGTCCGCAGTTAACTTGAAGTCTTAAAATTCTTAGATAGGCCACTTCAATTCTAAAGGTGCGTATGACTTTTGTGTAATTAAGTATTTCTATGAAATACAGGTTATTAAAGTTATAGTGCTTGGCATTTCGGTAATGTTTCATAACACAAAGGGTTGATTTAAGAAAAAAATTCTACCGCTCAAAATCTTTGTACCTTATGATGAAACATGGCGCCTAGGATTTCTCACAGTCTGAACATGAAAACAAAAGAATGAACTTTATTACAATTACCATTGATAGCAAATGTATGGATAATAAACCGTTATTCTTTAATAGGATCCCGTCTGTGTATATGTGTTTGTATTGTGCGTCAGTTAAAAACTAAGGACCAGTAGCACAATTAGACCAAAGCACCGCTCATTAGAGGCAAAGTGGCGCGTTAATCAATTTATGACTTATCGTTTCATGCTTTTACTTTTGTGAACCCGACGGCAATTAACCGCAAGCGTATCGGTTTTATTTTACCACTCACATTGTGAGAGGAGACCCAGAGCCCAGCAGTGGGACAAATTATGAGTCGTTGTTTTGCTTTTCTTTGCTTTGCTTTGTATCGGTTTTATTAGTATCTAAAGTTGTTTAATGGACATGTTTTGGTCTCAATACTGTAGCGGAATTTTCAGGATATTGTAAAAAATCTTAGGTATTCAACTGGTGCGTAGTATAATAATACTTAATTGTATTGACATATTATTTTTTTCAATTTATTAATAAGAATATGTACCTATAATCAATATTATCAGAGAATTTAAGTTCATTAAGCAGATGCAAACTAATAAATAAGTAAATTATCATAGTATGTACCTATGTCTATAATATCTGAATTAACATAATCCGTCGCTTAAATATTGCAGATGCTATAAGTAAGCCCTATGACTTATGAGTAACTTGTGTTAATATTAGATAAGTAAGTAATAGTATAATTATTTAACCTCTCAGACAATCAACACTATACAGTATACAGGCACAGTATAATAAAGATATTATATTTTACAATACAATACAAATTATCTTTATTGTACACATAAAATTACAAATGAAAATTTTACCGTAACACAGGTATGGATTATGAATAAAACAGGGTTTTCCAGATGGTGGTAGAATATACCGTGGTTCACTCAAAGGTTATATTATCGTATTCCTATCTAGTTAATTTCACAGTGAACCTAGTTCCCAACTAGAAATTAGGTCTTGTGTCATAAAATTTAAGCTACAGTTACAAATGGTCAACAATAGTCGTCATTAAAACAGGGGCTAATGGCTGCACTGCCAGTTTTATAGCGCTAATTTAAGCAATCTTCCCTAATAGACGCGGGAAGTATTGATTTTAGAAGTGGGGCATAGTTTTGTGTATTAGTCATCTGAAAATCTAATTATGATTAAGAAATACCTACTGAAATAAAATGTTTTGTTTCAACATTGAAGTATAATGTCATATATAACAGACATCTGGAACAAAATGTGTGTCCCGCCCGGGAGGTTCGATTTTCAAAATTTACCCCCGATTCTCCTTTCAAAATTGAACGAATCTATTGAAGATTGAAACCACGTAGCGCCAATGCATTGTGACATACATGGTGTTCGCGGTGTCGGTTCTATATACTTCAATGTGTTTCAAGTAATTTTTAGCCGTAGCCGCTCCAGGCTTAGAATACTGACAATACTGACCCCAATCCCATACTGTCGTCTCCGTAACGGTGGAAATTATGTAGTTAGATAATACTTATTTTGATAAAAAGTTCAATGTCCCATTTTCAAAGATTTTGGCACCTCTAGCAACAATTTCGCAATGATTAGTAGCTCCACCACTGACAATCATTTTAGATGAAAGAAACGCAGTTTCAGTAGATATTTAACAAACGCCCCAACTCAGAGTCACTAACGGTGGTTTAAATAGCTCCTTAGTACAGATTTTGTATGGTGATTCTTCACTAAGGAGTGATTTAAATAACGTTAGTGACTCTGAGTTGGGGCGTAGACCTTAATTTTTCCTTGATATTAAATTAAGATGATCATAATTACTTGCTGAAAAGTAGTAATGAAGTTCAGGTAAGCGCACTGAGTTAGTAAAAGCCTACACATTCCTCGTTTTACCTTACAATCTTAAGTTAAAGATATCAGCAATAAGTTAGAATTTATCTGAGCAGGTATTGGGCAGAATTTTTAGTGTCCATCATTTTAGAAACGACCGTATGACAGCGTCTTACGACATAAATCTCCTCCTACATGGAATAAAATTAATCAATTTTAAACCACGCATTGTTACCATATCAGACTTTCATAACTGTTTGTTCAGTTTTGCAATAATATTTGACGGTTTAGTTGCTTCACGTTACGCATTTTCTATATCACTGGTCGAAAAATGAGGAGCCACCTGATGGCAAGTGGTAAGCGTTGCCCATGGACATGAAACACCAAAGACATCGCCGATAAATTTCAGACCAAAAAAGAAATGAAGATCAGCAATATTTCAGTTTCTAATTATAACTGCGTGGACTCGATCTTTTGTTCCTAACGGGATCTTTTCCGAAGCAAAAAGTAATTCATTTCAAACATTCGTAGCGCATATTTTAAAAAAATAAATGGTGTTTGCATACTGCAATACAAGAACTTAAGGTTTAAGGTCATGATGGATAAGAAAATATTACAGTTTTACTCCTCAAGGCAAAATAAAATACTTAGTAATCGAAAAAAATTGGCTGTGTAGGACGCAGACACACGAGTGATCCTATAAGGGTTTAGTTTTTTGTTATTTTCGAATGGAACCCTAAAAATCCATCCAATCAACTATAGAATGCAAACAACTTTGCTCTCTATAACTATAATTACCCATTCTAATTTTGGACATTTAATTATAGTTTCCTAAGAATTTGGCTGGTCTCATCAATTTATTTTTAGGATAAATTCTACGCTCAATCGAAACTCAAATTAAGCCATTTGCAAGAGTGAGACCGACAATGATGGTCTCTGTCTATCGCCTAATCGTAAATTGATGGATGCTTTGTTATATTATACGTTATCATCATTCTTCCGTCATTCGTCCGCTCTCGAAATTAGGATTTTAATTAGGTTTTAAAATGCAATTAATTTATTTAACATATTTATCTAGTTCAGACACCTACTATAATTATATAATAAGTAAAATTTACGTGAGGATTCACTAATTATGCCTAATTATCAAGTATGCTGGCTATGTTCATTCATCGCTTTTGAGAATCAAATCTAGGTTTCGTTCTAAGAGCACTAAGGTGTAAGTTTATCCGTGACCACGGTCCATGCTTTCTACGTCGTCTGAAATCGGGTTAGAGTTTTGATCTATAGGTCAGTCAGTGATAAAAATGATTTTTGGACGTTAATATCTAAATAACCGTTTAAGCTGTGTTTATGAAATTTGGAGCACATGTGTGTGTGTGTGTGTGTGTGTGTGTGTGTGTGTGAATAAATGATATGATAGTCTAAATAAATGAGCCTGAGTACCCGTACAACAGGGTAATAAGCTAAATAAAACTGTCGTTGTGTAAATAATTAAAACTTTGATTTTAATCATTTCAAATATTATTTACTACAAGCTAGACCCGCCCATGTTCAAAATTACCGTAGCAACGGTTACCTTAGCAACGAAAGTAGCAACTATGCTAAGTTAACAATTAAATTAAATTATTTCCTCATCGAAGACTGTAGGTAGGCAGCAGGTATAAAATTTTCAAGTCAATCCGGCAAACATGATTTTTGACAAATAGGTTTTGTGAATATTTTAAAGAGGAATGTAGATATATTTTAGTTAGTTGCAATATGCCGCAGTATACAACTAATAATCCTACAATGGCTATAATGTACAGTGTACAGTGTATACTGCCAGCCACGACACTATGATATGACCCATCACCCATCCCCGGTTCAATGCACCATCTCATAATCGCGCTCTGCGTCAAACGAACCGTTCAAACATCGTTTAATTACTTCTGGCAACGTGCAATGCTTTCGTTCATTACAAAACATAATGCTTCCTAAAAACTATATGCGGCTAAAGTCTTTACGATTTTTTACAATTAATAAATAAATAACGCTAACACACTCATACCCCCGCAGTAGGTTTTCACCTGTGTCGCGAGTGGCATGGACGACACATATAACACATCACAATAACACCCATGACCCGAGTACAAATATTTATCTGTCACCACAGATCAATTTATTGATCTGAGTCTGTCACATAAATAGTATAGTTGTCTCGGCCAGGAATCGAACCCAGGACCCCTTGCTTCTTTTCTTTATTTTCCCATTATTCATATCTACAAATATGGTTGGCTACAGGCAGGGTCGCTACCAACTATGTAGGAGAGCTCTTATGTCCGTCTTAACTTATTGACTACAATCGTTTGATGGTAAGTGGCGTGTCGGTTTTGGGAAATATATGTTCTGTGGTTTTGGGAGGACACGCACTTATCGTCGATCTGTCTCTCCTTATGCCATAAAATTATCAGAAAGGTAAGGCCCGTAAAGTCGACTCCATATCCTCGTATCGTAAGGAGACTTTCTAATGAAATTAAGTAACAAAACAAATCGACATATTTACTTCTATCTATTATCAGTTACACAGTGAGATTATAGAGTAAAATTTGTTTATACATACCTATAGAGCACCTAACAAATGTATCCTGTACCCTACTTAGAAGTTGCAAACACGCACCCCCAAACTTCAGCGCAATGTTTTAGGCGTTTATTTTTTCAGTAATAATTATTATAAACTCTCATGTTAAAGACATAAAGCAGTGTGTTTAGATTGCTCTATTTTATTGGAGCCGTTAACCTCCGAGTCGTAGGCGGCTAGGTGCGCGTAGGAACACTAAAAATCTGAATGTAGGTAGGAACCATCACTCACCTACTAACACTTGCACTCACCAGATCACTGAGAGATTGAACGGTGGAAGCAGCGAATAACGATTTTTTTGCAAATACGAGAGATTCTACAGACCGGGGGAAATAGAGTGGGTGATTTGTATTTAGCGATTTATAGTCTGTGTATCTTTATTCGGTGGTAATAAGAATAGTCTATCATGTCCTGCAATCACGATCATAGAACAATAGTTGTAGTAAAAGAGTGCGATAAATAATTCATTGACCTACGAGGCTACGACCATTGTACGAGTTCCACTGCCAATTGTCAAATGTCTTTATGAATTCAAATTGGACGCAAAAGTCGATGAACAGATAAATTTTGACAAATTAAGCGCCTCGGCCACAGTACTCATAAATCCATTCGAGGATAATGGAATTAAAATGGTGGTCTAACTCTAAACAATTAGTGACATTATTTGGCCGTTGACAGGAAGTTCATTAATCTTTCTGTTAATGTCATGACACAGTGTTTTTGCCGCGCTTCTGTTGCGGTCGTTTAAGGAGTGTGGACAGTTGGACACAACTATTATATCCACAGATTATATCGCAACCTCAGTGAAAAAAAGCATTTAAGTCGTTGTACTTTGAATTTTTTTAGTTATTAACATGATTGGAAATTTCGCGACAAAAGATGCATATATTCTCAATTTTTTTTTAATTTTTATCATTAATCTTGACGCTTTTATGCAAGAAATCGTAATGTAAATTCTTTGACTACTTATTGATATTTTAATAGTTTTTTTTTTGCTTTTGTTTTGCTTTTTGTTTTGCTCTCCTGTAAAATTGTAATTTTCATCTTATGCCTTTTTCCCACTGAAGGTGCGATATATGGTATGTATCCATATGCAATTTCTCGACATTTTCGATTTATAAAGAGCTACCGTTTCATTATTTGAATAGGATTCTCGCAACGAAGATTTTTTTCGTTTTCTTTCCGTTTATATCACCCATTACGTCCCAACATGATTATACTTAATAGAATTTAGACAGAATTATAACCTACATTTTGGCCATACTGAGGTTGATATGGAATACCGATAACTCCAATGCTATGCCGATAAAAACAGCAAGTGAATGCAGTAAACTGTACAACATTTTTAACCGACTTCAAAAAAATCAAGTCCAAAGAGAAGTTATAAACAAACAAACATACAGTTGAAGCTAATATAAAGCGTGTAAAAAGAAGGAGGTTCTCAATTCAACAGTATTTTTTACCTTACCTCACATAATATTACCTCAGAACTTTCGACTGGGTGAACCGATTTCGATGATTCTTTTTTTTATTGGAAAGGATGTATGTACTTCATTTCATATAAGCAATATTAAGATCGTGTCTGACCTTTTCCTAAACGATAAGGATGTCCTAAACCAATTAATAAGATCATAAGTACTTCCCATACAGTACAACTAATAACTTGTACAAAATACACACTATAGTATACATATACATATTCGTGTAAAATGTGAATCAGAGTACAGATATAGGTACCGCATTGGGTACCGCTATTTATAAGTGTCTATACCAAGTCATTCCTAATTTAAAAGGCATGACTAACTTTGTCACAGTTTAATAAAGACAATTGTCTAAACAGTGAGAACTAAATTCCGCTAAAGCTGTTATAGTAATTTACTTTTTTTCCTAAGTGTAGATACACTAATTAGCATGTAAATACATAGTAAAATAATGTTAATATTATTATTTAAGAACACTGAAGTATTATTACTAGAGTATAGAACCGACACCGCGGACACCATCTATGTCCCAATGCATTGACGCCACGTGGCTTCAATCTTCAATGGATTCGTTCGATTTTGAAAGGAAAACCGGGGCTCAATTTTGAAAATCGAACTTCCCGGGCGGGGCACACATTTTGTTCGAGATGTCTGTTCAATGACATTATACTTCATTGTTTAAGAATTATGTATTTTGTTATTACCATGATCACACTGTGATCTGCCTGACAACTCATTTACTCCATTAGTTTCGTAGTAAATTGGCTGTAAACGGCGGTCGCCCAGACGCACGAGTGATCCTATAAGGGTTTCGTTTTTCGTTTTTTTGTTCAGAACCCTGAAAAATCTAAATTAAAAAAAAATTGTATATAAATGGAATCCAGACAATACACCGGAATTAGATTTTAGGTCTTAGATTTTCTTATTAAAAATCTATAATTATTAAATACCTTTTTTTGAATACTTTATTATCATGTAGATCACTATTTAAACTACGTAGGTTTAATTATAATAAAATTATGCCTTATTGTAGTTTATCTTTACACATTAGATAATTTTCTACCTCACCGTCTCAAAAATGAACTTGGGAAATTCACCCATCTACCATCAACCATGTATCATCGAGCCGAGAGACCTCCAGGCTCCAATAGTCCAATAGCAGGAACCTGGCGTCCGCATCGTTATTTGGCGCCTTTTACTCTTGTTTAGCAGTTTGTTTCAAGAATCCAAAAGAGTATAATGGACTTTTATCCATAAATCTTCCTATTCAGGAGACCCATTAAAATAAAACATACTGACATAATTATTTTGATTTGCTCGCATCGCGTTGCTTCTTCGTTTTTGACTTACGGAGAACAATAGGCTAGTCACCGAGGAGGCTAGAACGAAGGGTCAAACCAGTCAAATAGGCGAGGTGGGCACTTCACAATTATTTATTCTGTGGTCGTGTGATGTATGCTAATATTATGACTGCAGGCTCTCACTGAGTCTCGCAGACCTTTTGACGCCTCAGAAATGGGCACGCGGCGGAACAACTTTACAGGTACCGGTATTCTATGTTTAAAATGTTCAATGTACTTTGTTAGTTTGATTTCACTGGTTATTTGTCCGTCTATCTCTAATGACGATATTAGATTTCTTTTTAGCGCAAATATATAAAAATTCATTCCTATTATCAAATTAATACAAAGGAGTTTTATAACTAAACATCATAATTATTACATAACCATAATATGATATCATTGCAAAATGTAATGAGAGTATCATCGGCATTAAATATTATGATGAGATCGTTGAGCTTGACATTGCACATCACATCAGTTCCGCAGGATGGCAACCCGACGCCGGCAGCGTGGCAGTTCCCGCCCGCCGCGACCTGTCAATTAGCGCGCGAACGACTGATTTATGATCCAAACGATAGCTAACAACGCTAACAACAATGTAAAATCCAATGATGTTTAAATAAATATAGATACGTTATGCCCTTACAAATCAACCGGAAAATCTGTTCCGATGTCCGCAAGGCACGCTTTATTGCTTTATCGCACGTCTTTATCGCTCTCGCGTCAAAACTACATCGCTATCTCTTTCTTCACCTGATTATGAGTTCCCAATTGGGAACTTTTTGAGTCACACAACGCGCGCGCTTATGACATATCTGCCACTTTTTAATATATAATATCATTGGTAAAATCCTATAATACTTCAATGCCCTGGACTCCCGCTCCGCTCGTGCCTCGTGCCTCGTGCTCATGCTATTTAATTAGGTAATTGTGTCAGGTTTAATTCACAGAAAAAGAATTGAAAATAAAGTTAACAAAAAAAAAACAATTGCTGCTATTTGTTGCGCGTAATTTTTGTGTTGTTATTAAAGTTACAAGACTGGCGGATGAATTTTTAGAAAGAAGAATAAGCAATTTCACCAGGATATTGTTGGTTAAGATGGTAAAGTGCAAACTGCCCACTAAAACATAAAACAATTCTCTACCTATTTCGCAGAGACACTTGAGCATGCAATACAATTGCAAACAAAGCATTGTCTACAGACAGACAAGTTTGTTTTGCCGTCGATGCGTATTGCTAAATGCGCAACGCTTGCTTGAACGTTCAATGAGTCCTTGTTTACATTTATTTACTGGAGTGTACGCAATTTCATTCTCATCTTATGTTGCTATTAAATGTAATTTGTATGAATGGAATAGTAATTATCTATACTAATATTATAAAGAGGAAAGATTTGATTGTTTGCATTGAATAGGCTCCGAAACTACCGAACCGATTTGAAAAATTCTTTCACTGTTGGGAAGCTACACTATCCCCGGGTGACATAGGCTATATAATTTTTTTAAACTATTTTTCCCAAAGCGAAGCGAAGGCGATTTCCTAGTTTTAAATAAAAACACTCATTCGGTTAGGTACTTACTAATTTTGAAACTTAGTATACTTACTGGATAATATTTTACGTGTCTCGACACTCGACGAGAATCAATTGACTAATGGTACAAGCACTTATTTAGTTCTGGCTGATACTGATACATTCCTGGATTAATAAAATAGTACCATGATCGTACCTGCATTAATAAATAATTGTCTACGTGTATTATAAAAACTATAAACAGACCTGCATTATAATAATGACATACTAATTATTCTTTGTACTAACGGTTTAGGCTAGGCGGATATTTGAGCTGAATTTTTAATCCTAACACGTCAGTCAACAATCATTACCTCATCACTATTTTGAATTCGGCTCAGACCATTATGAATTAAAATTATTCAGGTTACATCAATTCAGGGTGTGGCTAGCTAGGTTTTAACTTCTCTAAGTAAGGGAAGGATGCGTAGGATTTAGTAACATTATGATTTGGTTATTTAAATTTATATTACTTAGGTTACATAAAACTGTCAGTTTTAGATTGACGTTTGGAAGAGCTGTTATTTTGCTAGGATGGTAGGTATCTCTGTCGTCATTCCACCAACGCATCTTCGTAGTAGCTGAATTATAAAATTCTACCTCATCGATAGCATAGAACATAGACAAAATCATTTTCTTCGAGGGAGCATCACCTCAAAAGATATCTAACGGCTTTCGGGTTATGTGGAATTTGTATCCGATTTGATTCCGGGATCTCGCAAAAACAACTGGGGAGGCCTGCAGTTGTGATCAATAACTTAGTGCGATGACAACGATGATGATGATGACAATGGGCCGGTTATGTGCTGTAATAATGATGATCGCTTGGATACAAGGTACTTAACCACGGATCAATTTAAGCTGACTTTTTTTCTGCCTTCAAGCTAATTGTGAAGTGGCAAAATATTATAACATGGGGCTCTATAGGTATTTAATGCCAAAACTGGTAGGCGTTTACTCTTGTTGCTCATATCCATGGGAGGAGGTCACTTCCTACCAAACCAGATCGCCAAAACAGAACAAGGGCAAGTGCATAACTATAGCCATTTTACTGAGTACTGACTGCATACCATTACCTGCAAAAGGGATGGTTCCTAAACGTAACTTGAAGCCTTACAAATAAAGAGAACAAAAAAACTTATTATAATAATGCTGCACAAATTATAATATCAAATCATGTCATGCACTCAGTATGACCTTAGATATTCTTAATTTGTCATCAGGATGAATATTACATCCTGTACAGTTTTAGACCGACAATCTATTGTTTTGAGAATCTGTCCTTTTGCGGAAATTCCCCTTTTCTGTAGGTTCTCCGTTCTGTAGACCTAATTTGAAAATCATCGATTCTGACGCAAGCTAAATTGATAGAAATGGATTTGTTGAGTTATATAAATCATCAATAATTCTGCCCAATTACAGTACAATAATCCGTACCAAATGAATAGAACTAAGTAAGCTTACAGCATAAAAATAATCTCAGTTATCAAAGACAGCTTATATTCGTTTCAGATAATTTGTTTGATGTAGCATCCCTTCACAAGCTGACAGTAATTAGATACATACAATATTAAGCTCGTGTTGCTACAACCATACAACGTCACCGTTGTATCCAGTCACGCCCCATAATTAACTCTTTCTCCCGCACGCTCTTTTATAAATGAGCGTATCCCATGGGAGTACTTAGTGTGATTTGTGGCTTAAACCATAAAGAGAAAGCGATCAGAGGTTAATGATGCGCATGTGTAACTCTATTTGTAAACACTCACGTAGATGTGACTCGTCGTGCCATAGCCCATAGTTCAGATACAGATGAATAAATAATTCATTTATAAATGAATTTTTCTAATAAATGAAATTTCGAATATCGGCAAACTAAATGAATATATTAGCAGTAAGAAATATGTAAATATAATCTCAAGTTGAAATAGCCAAATACTTCACTTGCTGAACGCACATTTTTCGGCATCGTAAGCGCTGTCATGACAGCATCGCATTTGTATGAAATCATATGAGAGCCCGATGCGGATGACATATGCGTCGGCATCTGTCATCAGCATCGGGCTATGTATAAATGTGCGTTCAGCATTACACAATCTAGATTCTCACCACCAAAGATATCCTAAACTTTGAAAAAAATTTTTGGAACAAAACTTTCTTGCTATCCCCGCCCGCGGTGTTTTAAACCACAGTTTCTAAAGATGTTATCAGTCGTAGCCAGAGTATACCTACAGTTAGGCCTGTGAGTCCTTTATCGCTCAATTCTATCGACGTTTTAGCGTCCGATAGAGATCCCAAAGAATTATGCTTCGATTCAAATTTTTATTTACATACCATTGAGACGGGTAATTGGATTTATAATGTGTTACTAAGTAGATGCTCCAAATGCGATATGAAAGCATTAACTCACTCGGCCATGTTAGGAATGCTTTTTTCTTATTTATTATTCGTTCTATTTAAATAATTATGTTCTCCTTAATGGAGACTTGATAATTTTTATGGTAACTAGCTGTAAGCGTTCTTACACACGAGAATCACTTTGCAGTCGAGAGGGCCAACTGCAAACGTCGACGCTTGCAGTCGACGCGCCGACAGGAATCCGACAGCAGGCCGACAGCAGACCTTCACTTATCGGCTGATTTCTAAAAGGATGATAGGAACTAGTTAATGTTAAAGAGTCGTATCATCATTACAGTGAGTAGGTAAGTAGGTACCGTATTTCTACTGGACTCCGTCAAGTGACTATCGAAAGGAGTGGAGTACCTCACCAGGTCTACCAATCCGCACTTCCACCAATCCGCACTGGAGCAGCATGGGGGAATATGTTCTAGGCCTCCTCAAGAGGAGAGATCCGTGCCCAGTAGTGGGCCATTAATGGGTTGAAGCCATATTGCGCCAACGGATCTGTTTCTCCGCAGTATGGATGGCCTCGTGCATCTTGTTGTCGAGAGCGGTGCGGATTTGGTCCGAACAGCGCATCGGACTGTGACCTCAGGGTATTATTCCCTGGTTCCTGATAGTCCGGTGATGATTAACTTCTCGAAATTGTTGTTCTTCCGGACGACTTTGCCGAATCACTCCAATACTCATTGAAGGCAGATGGTTGAAAGCCTGTTAGTAACCTGGAGTTATCTGAGTATGGCTACATTATTTCTAGCTGTCCAGGGAATACGCAACATTCTTCTCCAGCACCACGTTTCGAGACATCAACACGTTTGCGGTCATTTGCTCCAAACAATAACGGATATTTTTATGACAAATAACAAAATGAATTTATCTAAGCACCAGTCTCGATCAAGGACAGATTTACTACAAAATTAAATGTTGGCACAGACTTAAAAAAAGAACCAGACGTCACCTTGTCTTATCGAGAGTGACGCCGCCCGCTTACAGCGTGCGTAATTTTTAGTGCGGTCCGACGCGGTAATGGCAGCCGATTAATAACAGCATGGTGTCAAGGTGTGCGTGTGATACTTGTACGAATAGAGGAGTTGGTATTACTATGGGTGCTTCACTGAATTTGTTGCTGACAATCCGTTTGGTTATTTTTTCAAGTCTGTGAATGTTGGTTATTTGATTTCATAAAGCAAATGTAAATAATAGTTAACATTTTGTTTGTTACAGATCGCTGCTACTTGCAGCTATCGTATTAAGTAATTGCATCACATGGACAGCGTCTAGGCATCACTACAGGCATAATGTAAGTAAACATATTTTTACATGGAGAAACTCTGCAACTGGATCTAAGTTCATTGTTCATCAAATTCTAAGTTTCATTGACGTTGTTGTTTAGTCATTAGTTTGAACAAGGGTCTAACTCATGGATGGCTAAAGATGAAATGATGCCAGCGCTACTTTTCAAAATTCTTCACGTATTAAATATTTGTTAACTCTTAAATAATCAAGGAAATTAAAGAGAAGGAAACTTATATTTACTATCATCGAAGTCAAAGGTGTGTGAAGTTCTCCAGGGCATTTGTCGTCATACTACCCAAGCGCTCAGCTGTGAGATCTTTTTCATGTAACAGTTACTACAATCAGCGTTTATCTGAGACGGATTTTCTATCAGGTTCTGTAGCGAAATGAATTGGTTCACGCGTCTTATTTTCATTTGAAGAGAGTCCACCAGCATTATTTACCCCACAGTTTTCTTTCCACATCTTCATAAATAACTTATTACTTAAGTAAGTATATTATAATGAAAAGATTTAAAGTCATTCAGATACGGTAACAAACATTTAGTTTTTCTCACGAAACTTTCTTTAACTTTTAGTTGATGATTTACCAGAATTAAAATATGATTATTAATCATTTACTTTTGGCTTACCGCATTAAATTTATACATAAATATGTTTATGAATGCATTTAAAATGTAAAATTACTTTCAATTTCTACACGGGATGCTAACATGCTGGTTATGTCCAATGTCGATTAAGATTTAACACGTTAGCTGCGGCACCAATTTTTGCATACTTTCCGTTCCTGCGGC
Organism: Thymelicus lineola; assembly: GCA_963932265.1. Taxonomy (NCBI): domain Eukaryota; kingdom Metazoa; phylum Arthropoda; class Insecta; order Lepidoptera; family Hesperiidae; genus Thymelicus; species Thymelicus lineola. The sequence goes on from OZ010699.1 coordinate 9,559,993, forward strand.
ACGAGGTATAATCGGCCCGTACCGTGACCAGACGTTAGGGCGACACGCGGTCTATTAGACCCCACCTCCTTTTACAGACTAAAATCCATTTTCTGGCGCGAAATCAAAGATAAATGAGAATTTTGGTCCTTATTGATATAGACAGTGAATTGATGAACCCTAATACACCGTCGCCCCGGGATCTGATGGCTAGTTTAGGAATTATTAGCAAAACAAAATATGGGATCTTATACACCTCGTAACGCACTGAAATAGGGCAAATTTTCGCTGCGATTAGTGATGGGAAAAATAATATCGACGTTTTTAAACTGTCTTAACTACGCAACGACTTGACCGATTTTGATCAATTATATCTCATTAGATCGTTTTAAGGGCAAAACCTGGCAAACCAACACAAAGCTATCAAAGGATACATTTTTTTTAAATAATCTAAATTGTGCTTGAAGGCGCCATAAAGAAAAAAAACCGGCCAAGTGCGAGTCGGACTCGCGCACGAAGCGTTCCATTCTATACCATTAAGAGGCACCTATTAAAGACTTATTATTGGAAAATAATGGATTACGGTTTATGCATAAGGTTTATCTTTCTATTTGTATATGAAAATCTTAATGCGGTTCACAGAATAGAAAAAAAAGGCAACCAGAAGTAGAAAAGAAACTGTCCTATTTATTCTGCCTCGGGCTTTAAAAATACAATTATTAGAACTTGAATTAACATTTTGGGTTTTTTAAAATTAACTTCTTCCGACATCGTTTAGACATGTTCAGCGCTGTAAAAGGACGTGCTCTCCAATCGACGTGATGCACAACACTGGTCGCGGGAAGCTCGCGTTGAGTGCGGTACGAGGTCAGGGGGGATATGGGACGTTTTAGCCTCGTTCCGCACTGCATTAAAATTATATTAATTCAGTGCGGCACGAGGCCTAAGACATCCGGTACCAAGGTAGGTACACCACCGAGTCCGGAACCATTAGTGATCTCAAATATATATTTATCTCTTTCCTACACTGGACCAAACCAAAGCTATGCCATTCGCACGACAGAGAAATTCACTTTTTTGCTTGCCGCACCACAGGGAAGTTGCATCAGGGGTGATTTAGGCCTCGCTTCGCACTTAACGTGTTAAAATGCGTGGAAGCCACAGCGTGAGATCATATCCCATATTACAAATATGGGATTGTACAGTGCTGACGTTAGATCAATGTCTTACGAAATGGAATGTGTCGAGATAAAACAAAGTTTTTAGTCTTTTTAAGAAGCCACTAACTATATATTTTGAAGGAGTTAATTTATGACTGTATCTAATTTTAGTTTTATTATAATATTATTATGTACTTGACTAATTTAGTCATTTATAATTAGGGTCCTGTTTCCCATTTGCCTGCTAAATAAAGGATTTGAATATTCAAAGCATATTTAAATCCTGGCCGCGAAAAAATTTGTAATTTTTTTATGTAACCAGTCTACAAGTTATAAAATGAGTAGAAGACAGAAAGAAAAAAGGAAAATATTGAAATATTCATATTTTAATCATAGCTCGCTTTGGAACACAATTTAGATTTAAACATCATTCATGACGTTGACCAACTTACGGGTAACATACCTTGGAGAACCATCTGATTACAGAGTTGAAAATATTAGTAGCGAACTATAAAAATATGTTATTATTAGAATGTTTGCGAAATATTAGACATATTTTATTCTATTAGGTATGTATCCTAATCCAGCATTCTACTTATAGATGCACTTTATTTTTATGTGGTTCTATAAATCTATAATAAATTAATTTATTAAAAATTTCATTCCGAAATCACTCTACTGCGGGCGAAGCTGCGGCCAAAAGCTAGTTAATAATAATATAGTAATCCCGATTTCTTAATTTTATGATTTCTAAGTGTAATAAGAAAGAATGACAAAAGAAAAGGAGAAAGAAAATAAGATCAATTAATAATATTATGTATCATTTTGTTTTATTGGTAAAGGTAGAAAATTAAAATAATACGAAGAAAGAGTTATTGTTGTAGTAATGCTACTTAGATATGCGACGTGCAAGTTATTTAAAATCAAAACATATATTCGAATCGGCGGATGGTCCCTCTGATGGTCAGCATTTTAAACGTTAGGCGGCTTGCATAGTTATCGATTTATTAAATAAAGTGCAAATTTATTTTACTGTACTGCGCTTCGTAAAGTTTTTGTATTTAAATTAAACGAGCGATATGAGACGTGCACTTTTGGATTTTCCAAATATTTTTAAACTACACAATGTACTCCACTCATAACCAGTGTAAACTTGTTTGACAAAATAATGTGATTTTTTTTTATTCCCACGTGCTTGTCCCTCAAGAGAGAGAGGGAGGTGACATCACATAGATTACTCCCAATAATCTATGTGAAATCATGACATGATAAACTTTATTCTAGATCACCTGAAATAGTTATATTAAAAGATTGATGTAATTCAGTGTATTGACAGCTTTACAGGGCCACACAATCGGAAACACTTGACAGACAGCGCTAGATAATATTTGTATGCGGGAATCGAGTGTTCAAGGCGAAGTGCATTGAAGTGCTGAGAATGTAGGAATGGTCGTTTATTACCACGGTTCATTCTCGACGTCTTATTAAGTGCGGATTAGAATTTACGATGAATGAATCAGTAAATCGCTTTCCAGCTGTGACGCTTGTGAGCTATATGTATATGAATATGGACTGTACACTACCGAGTGTATTTATATTTCAAAATTGCTACAAAGTTTAAGTCATGGCGTCGCGTGGTCCACCGCATGAAAAGCTAAAGTTCAGTCTAGTACCGTTCTAAACGGTACGCATCTCCAATAATTATTTAAAATTTCGTGAACTAGTTAGATGACTGTCCAGTAGGACTATAGTAACTAATGTAGTAATAGTTAATAATTTTGCGCGAAGGTTCTCGAATCGATTCTCATGATTCTCAGCCAGGGCATTATGACAGTTAATTTTTTTTTCGATACCTTTGTCGAAGAATCCAAACTTACTATCATGACTTGGCAGCGATAACAATATGTGATCTTTTTGTCTATTATGTCTAGAGGCCCAAACCGAACCCTCGCCTTGGCAGATAGAGTCGCCATCAGTTCTGTCATTAAGTACTTAAACTTCCCTTTTTCTATCTTCCCAACACTAGATTATATTTCTTTTGGCAGGTAAATGGACATCGAAGTCGGCACAGGCGTCAAGGTGCAGGCTTATTTCTACCAGCTTCGTATGTAATCCCTGGAGGAGAGGGAAGCGGGGCGTGGGGGGAATGGGGGCAAATCTCCCCGTGCTCCAGGACATGTGGAGGAGGTGTAGCTAGTCAAAAAAGAATATGTTTAGAATTTGGGTAAGCAAAAACGGTCTAACTGAGAACGGTCTTAGATACAAGTAAATAAATCTGCATGAAAATTAAAAATTTAAATAATTATATCTTGCAGGTTAGATGGAAGACCCCTTTGTACAGGGGGAGACACAAAATATTTTTCGTGTCAGACTCACGACTGCCCAGAGGACGCTGGCGACTTCCGCGCCGAACAATGCGCTGAGTTCAATGACAAACTCTTCAGGGACCAGAAAATATATTCGTGAGTATTGTTCCTTGCTTCTAGCGTTTGGGTTCTTTTATCGTGTCATAATTATGTGTCAAGTCAAACGCACCGCTAGAAATTCTATTGGGGGATTGTGTATGTGTATTTATTTTGCTCCAGCAACGGCCTTGCTAAAGTTCATACATCTCTTTATTAGCTGGGTTCCGTACACGAAAGGCCACAATCCTTGCGAGCTAAACTGCATGCCGCGCGGCGAACGGTTCTACTACCGGCAACGAGATAAGGTGATCGACGGTACTCGCTGTAACGACGAGTCCTTCGATGTCTGCGTTAATGGCACCTGCCAGGTGAGCACAGGTTTCTTACAACTTTCTCGTATCGGTCGGAACCAAAATAGATGATGCTCAGCGGTCTACAAATAGAAGTCCATTGTTCAACAAGGTGATCAAGAGCTAGGGACATTGTAATTAATTATAAGATATATGGAGAACCATCTAATGTATTTATATATATTTAAGTCTTAGCTTGCCTAGTTAGCAAGGTTCACTAAGAGTAGAAGTGTAGAAAGTAACTCTACACCTAAAATATATATACCTACTTCTTTAGCGGTTCATTAAATTACTTCCTCCAGGCTGTTGGTTGCGACATGATGCTGGGATCTAACGCGCGTGAAGATAAATGTCGCGAATGTCGTGGTAATGGCACCAACTGCAAAACCATGGAGGGACTCATTGATGACATGGAACTGAGGAGAGGTAAAACTAGTATTCATACTCTTTTAGGTACATGCCCTTCAAAAGGTAATCGATTAATATTCCTGCTTGATTGTAAGTGGCGATGAACTCAGTAATGAAAGGTATCGGATTCCTGCTCCAAGATGTATCCTGCAAAAAAGTAAGAAACTGGCTACTCCGAGCACAGGCCGAGCACTTTACTGATGCCCACTACTGGGCACGGGTCTCTCCTCTTGAGGAGGCCTAGAGCATACTCCACCACGCTCCTCCAATGCGGATTGGTGGAGAGGTTAGTGGCCAACCCGAGTGTCAGAAGTTTTCAACCACCCGAGAGCCTCCGACATGGCTTAACGACTGTTATCTTATGATAACAACCGGGACCGACGACTTTACGTGTCCTCCGACGCTCAAGAATTACTTACCACTAGCGGTCACCCAATTAATTAAATTACTCTATACCAGTTCTAAATCACCAAAAGGGGCTCTCTTTTTATTATTTATTATTCCTGTCACAATGCCATGTCATCAAAATTTTGTGTAATTTACAGGGTACAACGACGTATTATTAATACCGCAGGGTGCTACGAATATTATCATTGAAGAAATGAGGGCGTCAAGTAATTACCTTGGTAAGTAAAGTTACATTACTTTAGAGTTACCTTTAAACCTATCTAATGATAGGAATAACACCACTCACGATTTTTTTGGATGAGTCTGAATGATTCGGTTTCGGTTTAAAGAAACTTTATTCTCATAAGACATAGTCACTTACATGAGAAACACTTATAAACACAGTATTAATAATATTGAGTCCGGTGCGGGTAGACATAGATGGTAAGATGCGTGTTCAATACGGTAAGCGGTGGTCCAAGTCAAAAGAGTTTGGTCTTTATACAATTATGGATGAAAAATTTTGTACTGTTACTCATGTTGTAATACAAAGTCGAATAATTGATTTTTAAATATGTGAATTGAACTCGCTTCTTTTATGTTGTTTGGCAGTCTGTTATATAATTGCGCTCCTACATAGGATAAGGCGGTTTTTCCATAGTTAGTTCTTGTACAGGGTAGCACGAGATGGTTCGCGCGTCGAGATGCATATTTGAATGAATTTCCTTTTGTAGTGAAAGTAATGTGTGAATGAGTGAGCTTGTGCATTATTTTATATACCAATATACATGTATTGTAGACGTGCAGTTGTTTTATATTCAGTAGACGGGTCTCTTTATATATGGTTTTGGAAGGCGTTAAATAATCATAGTTATATAACAGTTTTATTATCTTATTTTGTAGTGTTTGAATTGGTTTCAAATTAGTTTTAGATGCGCATCCCCATATTTCGATAAGATACAGTAAGTGAGGCTTGACCAAGGAGTTATAAATAAGGGTTCGAACTTGTTTTGGTAAGCACCCAATAATGTTACGCAATGATCCCACCAGAGAAGAAAGTTTTTTTCTTATGTGTTGTATGTGTTCTTTCCAAGACAAGTTGTTATCAAGCATTAATCCAAGGTATTTTTCTTTATTAACTTGACGTATCAGATTACCGTTTATGTTTAATTGTGGGTGATTGACTAGTTTTTTATTTTTTGCCTTAAAAATCATATAGGAAGTCTTTGACGAGTTAATAGTTAATAAATTGAATTGAGACCATCTATGCAATGTATTTAAATCGTTTTGAGCTAATTGAGTTACTTCTACAATGTTGCTACCAAAGTAAAATAAACACGTGTCGTCTGCGTATAATGAGAGATGACCCTTTAGACCAACCTGGTGAATGTTATTTACGTATATTAGAAAGAGCAAAGGCCCGAGTATCGATCCTTGAGGTACACCGCATGTTATACGATTTGGTTGACTTTGATAATCCCCTATTTTTACGATTTGGTATCGATCAGATAGATATGATGTCAACATTTTGATGGCAGACCCAGTTATACCAATATGTCTGAGTTTATTTAAAAGTAATGAATGACTCACCGTGTCAAACGCCTTCTTATAATCAACAAATATTCCCAATGCTATTTGCTTCTGATCGATGTTTTTTTGTATCAAAGTAGTTAAGTCTATAGCCGCACCGAGAGTATTTGATTTATGTCGGAACCCGTACTGATGAGAGAAGAGAAAAGAAATTTTGGTTAAGTAGTCATCTAGTCGTTTGTAAATAATTTTCTCCAATACTTTGGATAACACAGGTAGTACTGAAATTGGGCGGTAATTCCCTGGGTCAGATTTAGTGCCGGATTTATAGATTGGAGTAACCTTGGCAATTTTCAAGATATCTGGAAAAATACCTTCGCTGAGTAATTTATTAATACAGTCGGTAAGGTTGTATATTATTAAATTTTTAATACACTTAAGTGCTTTGGTACTAATGCCATCAATGCCAGTACTAGTGTTTGAATCTAGATCGTCAATAATTCGAGATATCTCTGTAGCAGTACATGGAGAGAATTTTGATAGTGTATGGTGTTCAGTACTTGACTGGAGTATAGGCAATGTGTACGTGTCATTATTATGGTATATTTGAGGGATTTGATCAGCAAGTTGTGTTCCAATGTTCGAAAAAAAATCGTTAAAAACTTTACATATTAAGTGAGGTTCTTTCACTATTATACCGTTTTCCATTTTAATACTTGGAGGAGCGCAATTATTATCATTTTTATTATTTGATAAGGTATTGATTAATTTCCACATTTTCTTAGGTTTATTATTACAACTAATAAATTTGCCGTAGTAATAAATGTTCTTAGATGTCTTGATTGTCTGGCTCACATATTCTCTTTTATCCTTAAAATCTTTCTCAAGTTTATTGTTCTTTGGATTTTTCTTTAATTTACCCCATAATTTATTTCTTTCGTTAATTTCTACTATGATTTTGCTATTGATCCAATCTTTTCGTGGTTGATTTAATATTTTGTATTTGATTATCTTACTATCCCTTATTTTCTTTTTTATATATTCATCTAACTGGAGAAATTCATGGGTTATATTATCCATTATAGTTGACTGGACTGTTTTATATAATTTTTCAAAGTTAATAGCTTCATATTGAATTCTCTGTTTTGATGGAGGTGTTGTGTTTTTTATTTCAACATATATGTTTTTATGATCTGATAATGAAGATTCGATGATGGCAAAATGAAAATTATTCTCTTTTAGGTTGGTTGCAACATGATCTATTATTGTTTTTGAATTATTAGTTTCACGAGTGCAGTAATCTCCGTCAATTTTATTAATTATCTTGTAGCCTGACTCGTTTAGGGTTTCAATGTAGCATTTAGTTTTATATTCTGAGCTTAATAGGTCTATGTTTGTATCACCAAAAACTATTGCTCGGTTTTTTTTTACAAGTTGTGATTCATAATTCTCCAGGAAATTGTTAAACTTTGTGTGTCCTGGTTTATATATAACTCCAACTTCAAGGTTATATTTCTGAAGGTGAACCCAAAGGTAGTTATTACCGCCAGTGTAGTGTTCTTCGCTTAGTTCATGTCTCAGGTTTTTATGGATGTAGATGGACACTCCTCCACCGATGGTATCAGATCTTATATTGTAGTGATGAGAATAATTCGGTAAATTATACAATTTAGCCTGCTCTTCTGTTCTTATCCATGTTTCTGTCAGTAATATTATGTGTATGCATTTTTTAAAGGAGGATATTATACAGCTGAGTTCGTCAAATTTTCCTGGTTTGCATATACTTCTTATATTAGCATAGAATAAATTTAGGCTCGATTTATTTGTGTGTGTGTTCTGGTAGTCATTTGTTATTTCATAGGTTATATCTTTGGAGTCCTCATTGTTGGTGGATTGAGGGGTACTTAGTTTTTTAGGTTTTTTATTTCTTTCTTTGAGACTACTTTTGGCCTTCCTTTAATGTATTTAATAGTGATGTCCATTTCTCCGTTTTGCATTCTCTGCATTAGTTCCTTTTTCACCTCTCTAAAGTAGTGCTGTTGCGCTGGAGTTTGGTCAGAGAATATTTTAATATTATTTTGGAGTTTATGTCTGTTGCGGAGAAGTAACTTGACTGTATGTGCTGACTGGAAACAAACTTTGATATTTCTATTCTTCCCAGATTGATACATTCCCAAACGAAATATCTTGGAAGGCACTGGACAGTCTTCAACAAGTTGCTTCAGGAGATTACTAATCTCGGTGGAATCGGCAGTTCTATTTTCATCTGCACCATTTCCTCTGTGCTCTGCAATGCCCGTTACAATGATATTTCTTTCTCTGTTCATTCGTTCCTGCAGTTCTTGTAAAACGTCTTCATCAAAGTAGTGTTTAGGTCCACCTACAGTTGGTTTATCCTTCACCATAGAAGAAATATCTAATTTAAGGGCTTGTATTTTTTCCTCGGTGCAATTCTGCTTGTTACTAAGCTCCAACAGTTGAGCCTTCAATGAAGTCTGCTCACTGTTTAGACTGTCAGTAAAGGATTTGATTTCGCTTAGTTGAGTTTTCATTTCGGCTATATTCTCACGCATAAGATTTAGTGTAACTTCTTGATTATTCGTAAATTTCTCCAATAGTGACGTGATATCTTTACGGAAATCTTGTAGTTCCTCCAGACAATTGCAGCTTTCATGTTTGCGTTTTCTGAACGTAATTTTTTGTTCCAGAGGTGTTTGAGACGGTATTGATAAATCCGTTAGTGAGCTAGTTCGCCCATGTGGAGAGCGTGTCTCACTCATGACTTGTACCACACGTTATGAGAACAATGTTATCTATTAGCTCGCTCGCACAGCGACTGCCGCTAATAATAAAGTCACAACAACGAGTCACAAGTTTAATTAAAATTACACTTTGTTTGCTACTACTAAAAGTTTTGTTTTGAAAACCACAATTGTTAACTTTTATCGAAATAACCAGCAACACGTCTGCTTAGCTGAGCCACGGTAAAGATATAATGATTGCAGAGAGAAGTCTTCTCAAGCCATAGCCGAGCCCTTGATGCGATATCTGTAGCTTGTAAATGCGAAGTAATTATCCATATGTTTTATACGAATAAATGTCCTTCTGTTGATAGCATTACGCGCAAAAGAACGAACGAAGTACTACCTGAACGGCGATTACCACATCGACTTCCCCCGCTCACTGGTGATCGCGGGCGCGGTGTGGCACTACGAGCGGAACCAGATGGGGTTCGCCGCGCCCGACAAGCTGCGTTGTATCGGACCCATTAATGAACCCTTGTATCTTTCCGTAAGTCTTATCTTACTATTTTTTATCCGTTTGTACGCACTTCTGATATTTTGTGTCTTTTGACACGGTCTTTTTGTAGGCTGAAGTCATAATCATCTTTTTGGCTTCGGCGTTGGGTAAAAAAGAAACATCAAATTAATATGCTTTAATTGTTAGCGGGTCTCTTTTGATCTTCCCTCGTAAATCTGCAGATCTAGAGAATTCTTCATCACGATGCATAGCTTTCAACTAGTCTTTGACTAGAAAGACTGCTATCATGCTTTTCTATACATGGACACCAAACAGATTATACGAGTAGCTCTACGTTAATATTTATCACTTTGGCCGACTGAAAGCTTAGGACAATGGTAGCATTCACGTTATTTCTCATCTAACGGTATGTTTGCAGCTTCTTCTCCAAGAAGACAATGTCGGGGTAAAATACGAATATAGTATTCCAAGTAACCTAGCGCCTCGGCCGGAGATGCGCTACGACTGGGTGTTCGATGAGTTTAGCGCTTGCTCTGCAACGTGTGGCGGAGGTAAGTTTATAGAATGCCAAAATAATTTGTGACTTGGGAATCACAGACTTTAAAAAAGTAAGACGGAATGTCAACAACAAATTCAGTGAGGCACCCATAGTAATACCAACTCCTCTATTCGTACAAAATTGATATCTGTATTCTATTCATAAAAAATCGATATCCACGAGCACGATATCCTCTATTCGTAAAAAATCGATATCCACGAGCGCGAAGCTACGGTGCACTTTATTTTTATGTGGTTCCATAATAATAAATAAATAAATCAAAAATTTCGTTTCCAAACCACTATACCTCGGGTGAAGCCGCAGGCAAAAGCCAGTGACAATATAAAGAATGGCCTTTAAAGTTAAGCCAATAAACCTTTTCTATATATAGGTATTCAAATGCGAACGGTGACTTGTCGATCGCGAGATGACCTCGAGCTAGTCGACGAGAATCTTTGCGACGGGGGGATGAAGCCGGCAACAAACCAGACCTGCAACACTCAGCCGTGCCCACCGCACTGGGTGGAGGGGCCCTGGAGTCCGTGCTCCAAGCCTTGTGGAGAAGGCGGCACCAGGTCCCGAGAAGTGTACTGCGAAAAAATGATTACAAACGGGTATGGATCTTAATCATTCAAATTCAATCTAATCAAATTCAATCATCTTAACTAACGAGGATTTTTTGCGATCTCCACTAAAATCCGATATAAAGAACTATTGATGGATCTTTTTCCACTTTTGTGATTCTAAACTGAGTAATTTAAAACAATTTTTTTTCAGGGTCAATTTCAGATTTTCATCAATAGTTGCGGACCAGGAATGCATCGGCCTGCTTGGTGCTAAACCAAATCCTTATGAAGAATGCAATCAAAATGCCACGTGTCCAACTTGGTTTACTGGGCCTTGGAAAGCGGTGAGTGTATGAAGCAATCTTAGAAACAAACCAAGATTGAGATATTTTTGAGAACAAAAACACGCTTTCTTGCAGTTGGGTAAAAAAAAAACATTTATCAAACACTTAACTCTCTCTTCTTCGCGATAACAGTAAAGTATGTAATTCTATATCCGATTATTATATCTATAAACAACATTCGTATGATGTAGACTGATAATGATTGATTGATTAACATGTTTTGGAAAAAAAATCCAGTGCGACAAACTGTGCGGCAAAGGCGTACAAACGCGGCAAGTGGTATGCCACACCAAGGTCAACGGCAGAGTAGAAGTGTTTGATGACAACGAGTGTGCCGATGAGAAGCCTCTGTCGGAGCAATCCTGCAACCCGCAACCTTGCAAAGGAATCGACATCGTACTGTCTGATTGGTCCGGGGTAAGTTCTTATACTCGTCAACACAGCTCGTCAACAGCATGATATTATATGACTTTATTGTTGTTCTTGTTGATCTTAACAAGATGTTGATTTTTATGCTAATGTTGAGTGATATTAAAGCTCGATCGTCTCTTCTTGCGCCTGCAAGAAAGATTTGTATGAAATACCTACGTTAGTGCATCAGGACATGCCTGCTACGTCGGTGGTAATATTATGGATTGGGAATGAATGAATAAATAAATGTTTACCTACCAGTTTCTCAATATTTTCAATATATATTCTTTACAGTGTGACTCCTGTCTTTCGAAAAACAGAATACGAATGGCCAAGTGTGTGAAGCTTGCGGAGGTGGACAAAATACCATTATTCATATCGGGAGAGGTGGTCGACTACTCCTTCTGCTCGTACCATCCAGCACCGATACTTGAGGAACCGTGCGACAAGTCTAAGTTACCACCGTGCGAAACACAGTGGTACGCGACGCAATGGAGCAATGTAAGTTGCATTACCTACTTGGCCAAATAAACATTTTATGACTTAGTAAGTTTATAACTTATTATGTGGATGATAAAGTGACTTGACCTTGTAACTTGTTGTTTATTTAAAATTAGGACATCGCCTTCGCTTCGCTTCGGGAAAAATTGTAAAATAACATAGCCTATGTCACCCGGGGATAACGTAGCTTCCCAACAGTGAAATATTTTTTCAAATCGGTTCGGTAGTTTCGAAGCCTATTCAATGCAAACAAACAATCAAATCTTTCCTCTTTATAATATTAGTATAGATGTAACGGAACCGTCACTACGACGTCAAGATTTTTACCCCTAAAGGGGTAAAATGGGGTTGAAAGTCTGTTTCAGTGATCAATTTTAAAATTCGCCAATATTGATTCGATTACTGTATACATTTCTGGGTAAAAAATAATGAAATACCTCAATAATATGATCTATTTAAAACAGAAACGGAAATTAAACGAAAGAAAATAAAAAAACTAAACAAACCATTCCAGTGTTCAGTGGAGTGCGGCACGGGGGTCCAGACCCGGCGCGTGTTCTGCGGCATGTTCCACGAGGGGTCCGTGCAGGAGGTGGACGAGGCCCGCTGCGACCCCGCCGCCCGGTACAAGGACACCAAGCCCTGCGAAGTACCTAAAGAGAAGTGCCCCTCTACATGGTACGCTGGACCCTGGAGTAATGTATGTATCACTGTCTTTTGTTTCTTTCACTCTTTTAGCCGTTTGGGGCGGCTTAGAATACTAACCTCATCTCACGCCGGATGGGTGTCGTAAGAGGCGACTAAATCAAGTCCGCTGGTGGTAGGGCCCCTCGAGGGATTATATTGGTAATTTTTGATTTTAACTGTTAATTAATACCATTATTAATATTATTATTTCTCCATGGGGTTCGCCTGGATAGCTACCACCCTTGAGCATGAAGTCAGCCGCGAAACGACTCGTCGTGTTCTGGCTGGGGGCTTGAGAGCCAGTTCTTTCTTTCTTTTTCTTCTCTCCTTCTTGACCGGCAACGCATCAGTGATGCCTTGGGTGTTGCTGATGTCCATGAGCGACGATAGCCACTTACCATTAGGTGGATCGTCAGCTCGTTTGCTGGCTATTTACATGAAAAAATGTACCTATATCGTGGTAAAAAATACCCAGAGAAAATAATATATCCTTGCGCATTAAATTAACCTACGTCTAGATCCCATGCCTATTTTTTTGATTTTCTTATGCCCTATTCGGATGAGAAACTTTTATTCGTAATATTGTCTACTAACTAGTTATCTTTTTTTAAGTGCTCCGTACCATGCGGCGGCGGTGAACAGACCCGGCAAGTAATCTGCCTCACAGGGGACAAGGTGGGTGGCGCATGCCCGAGTGGAGTCCTGGCCACGCAGGGGTGCAACAAGATGCCTTGTAACGAAGGTAAGGTTTAATCATGAACGAATTACCAATTTCTAAACAGTAAGGCCGCTGTATCGTGGCGCGTCTGAACTTCGCGCAGAAGGCTGCGCAGTAACCTAATTCGGCAATGCTCGGTACGCAACGTATTATGTCTCAGTCACACGTTAGCACGTTCGTGTCGCTATCTCTGTCTTACATGCGCTAAAGTTATGCAAAGCCTATGTTCAGACGCGCCAAGTTACGTCGGCCGTACTGTACGTTATGGTAAATTTTGGTAATAACATTTTATTAGAAGTTCATGCACAATTGCATTCATGTACTTAATAAGAACACCAGATTACATCATCGATAACTGTTATTGAATGATTCTATACTTAAGAATATTTAATAATTACTGATTTAAATAATGTGTCTTTAGATGAAGTGTTACCTGTGGATTCGAAATCAACACCAATCATGGATGATGTATACTATGATTATCAAGATTGTGATGATGAAGAGGAAGATATCAACCAGGAGGTTGGAGCTGAAGTTGATGAACAAGTGGTAATAATGCTGGCTTGGCTTCTTATTTATATCAATTTAAAACTTTGAATAAAATCGAATAATTAATAACGGTACTTCTATTATTATTTACAGTTTCCAGATATCAACTATTCAGATGGTAAGCACATAATTTTGTTTAATAAATCTTAATTATATCAAATATATTTTAGGTGAGATTTATATTATGAATTTACATTCTAAATTACTTCAAATGATCAACAGAGTTTTTTTTCGGTTTCAGTGTCTGAGGGCGATACTGGCTCGGGATTAGGTAGAATTTTTATTTTTTATAATTAAAGTCTAAGAGATAGGAAACAGTATTTATACGCAACTACAGTTGTGTAATGTGGATTTAAACACATAGTACATTTATGTGAAGTATATTCAGGATAACTCATTATTCATACTCATAACGCTTTCTTTCATATTTACAAGTGATATTTTTTTCAATGAGTTCATAATTCTAGCCCTTTTGTTATATGTTTGCTACATTTCTGCTTGATTAAGTATACTTAATTTTTAATTTATTTCTGTATATTAAACCCGTACCTGTGAGAGTTTTCCACAAAAGCTCTCAAATAACTTTTCATTTTATATGATACATAAGTAAAATATAATATTATATATGTATTCCAGGCTTTACGTCGGACGAGTTTACGACTGAAGGTTCAGGTTTCGAAACAACGTTTGAAACTGAATCAACTTCAACTATGGAAACGTCAGAAACATCAGGTAAACATCAATTACTTGTGCATTTTGTTTTAATTTCTTTTATTTCATAAGTTACTGTCTGGCTACCTGAATATTTAAGTGGATTTGCAGGCCAAACGAACAGTTTTTTTGAGCTGTGGGTCGCATAAAATGAGTTGCAGAATTTAAGCTGCGTTCGGTTTCATACTACATAATATACTAAGTAGTATATTCGTTCACTGCACAGGAGCTTTGTATGAAACCGAATTCAGCGTAAATTTCGCGACTCATTTTACGCGACTTACAGCTAAAAAGATTCGCTCGTTTGGCCTCACCCTTAAGTTCACAATTGGGTAAGAATATGATTAAATTGTGTTATTCGCTATTACAGAAAGTACTACTGTAACGGACAGCACTATAACAATGGCTACAGGGTCTGATGGAACTGATGCTAGTACTGAGGAATCTATGATAGAATCAACAATAGTACCCAGTACCCAGACCATGGAATCTTTTGGTTCTGATAATACAGAATCTGCAGCAGTAGATGTAACTGAAAGCACAGATACAACAGAAGTAAGCAGTACAGAGTCTACCAATACAATAGAAACAGATTCAACTGATACATCTGATACAGACAGTACAACAGATACTAACTCTGGTAGTACGGGTGCTACTGAAAATACAGAATCGATAGTAACAAGTAGTACAGATCTTACTGAATCAGGTATGACTGAATCTAGTAACGCCGAATTTAGCAGTACTGAAACTACTATCATGGAAACTGGCAGTACTGAAACTGAAAGTACTGAAACTAGTGCTACCGAAACTACTGAAAGTATTACCACAGAAAGTACTGAAATAAGTAGTACCGAATCTACAGATGCTACTGAAATAAGTAGTACTGAATCTACTGGTAGCACAGATATTACAGAAACTGATGTAACTAGTAGAACTGACAGAATCAGCACATCAACTGATGCTTCCACGGAAGAAACTACAGTGAGCAGTGATAAGGATACAAGCGCTACAGAATCTAGTACAGAATCTGTCACTACACAAACTAGTGCGGAAACAGATACCAGTACGACAGAAAATGTCTCAGATTCTTCATACAGTACAACTGAAAGTACTTCTGGATCTAGCACGACTGAAAGCGAGGAAAGTAGTACAGTACTTTCCACTACAGAAAGTGGAGCTAGTACGACAGGTGAAACGGGAGAGACTTCCGAAACCACGGAAAGTTCGTCACAATCAACTGAAGAAAGTACCGCTTCAGAAACTGTAAGTGAAGTCAGTACAATAAGTTCTACAGATCTAACAGAGTCTACTGAATTCAGCGTGACTGCACCAACGGAGTACACGGAATCAACGACTACGGAAGGTACTTTCCACTTCAATAACTTAACAAATACGTACTCAATACAAATTATAATTAATCAATCAAAAACTGTAATATTTCTTGCAGCAACTGAGTCAACGGATCTTTCAACTACGGCTTCTACGGATCAAACGGGTCTAACGACAGGATTCTCAAGTACGTTAAGTAACTCGTATTATTACTATTACTCACTTATTTTCATATCAATGAACCCATTTAATAACCGTAGAAGAATATAATTATATGTCCAAATAGCAAGTACGGATTGGGGTACAACTATAAAGGCACTCACCTCGACGAAGCGCCACTGCAGACCCAAGAAGATAGCGAAATGCTTACGAAGCAAATACGGATGCTGCAAGGATAAGAGAACTCCGGCTTCTGGACCATTCGATCAAGGTGATAACTACAGTTTCATTTAACCAGTTACTAATGATACTTAATAATTTAATTAATCTTTAATACCAGTATTTAATGACTTCAGTATTTTTTTCGATTTCAATACAAATTCAACAAAACCTACAATGGTTTTCTACAATTCAAACTTATTTGTCCGGCATCTATCTATCAGTGTTATTACACTTTAATTATGTATGAGATATTAGAAACACAGTGATTCTTTTGATCACATTAATATAATTCTATATTTAATGACGTCATTATATTTCCCACGCGTATACCAGTAATGTGCATAAGCGATGAACATTTCTGTAGCTATAATAAATTTTTAGGCTGTCCGGCCCAGCAAACTTGTAAAGAGACGCCGTTCAAATGCTGTAGCGACGGCGTGTCCCCGGCAGCAGGTCCGAACAACGAGGGCTGCCCGGTCATAAACTGTAACGAGACCTTGTATGGCTGCTGCCGCTCTGACAACACCACGCCGGCCGAAGGAAACGACCAGGAAGGATGCCCCAAACCTCTACCACCTTGCCAGAGATCCAAGTATGATATATTACGATATAATACCTTAGTATCTATATGATGATATCGTTATTGGCTGATTCCGTGGGCATAAGAGATATGACTTTAACCCATTGTCCCCTGTGTCATAGACAGCATACTGTGATACGCAATTCAGCATTTTTTTCTTGAATAGATCTTAAACGTCACTTGAAAAAAAACCTTTGAGTGTTATATACTGTGGTTATATAGTTATAGAGTTTGAGTCAAAATTTCAGGTACGGTTGCTGCGCAGACGGAAAAACAGAAGCCAAAGGGCTGAAGAGAAAAGGATGCCCTGAAGAACGTTGGTATCCACGACATAATAAAATTAATATTCCTTTACGTATTTTTTATTAATCTTCTTAATGTGTATTAGAGAAAGAAAAACCAGAAGAGAAACCAGAAGAGAAACCGGAAGAGAAGCCAGAAGCAAAACCAGAAGCGAAACCCGAAGGTTGCTCCGCCACCCAATTTGGTTGCTGCGCTGACAACACGACCGCCGCCACCGGCCCGGACGGCGCCGGCTGCCCTTGCAACATTACTGAGTTTGGCTGCTGCCCTGACGGTGTCTCACCAGGTACACAGACATTTTATTAAAACCATGGATTTTTGATAAACAAATATATGCCTCCCTTATACCCCAATTACATCCGCATTAACGGTAATGTTAACAGTTGCGTCGGAATACGCCTCACTTAGCGCGTCATGCCGCAGAAGTGGTCAGCAGAATTGGAATTCTTTGATGTGTCGAAGAAACCAACACTCAAGTTATTAATTTTCATGTGTGGCGGGTGTTGGCGACACCTGCGTAATGTCTTTCATAACGCGTAACGATAATTCAAAACGGGTACGAAGTGTACTGTACATGTGCTAAAGTGACCCTAACTTCTTTGCTTTTTAAAGAATACACAAATACCGACTTACTTAGTAACTTTGTTGTGTAGAAACTTGATTATGGTGATAAAAATGATGTTATTTACACCTATGTCGTATAGCTGGTGGTGGCAACATGGAGGGTTGCGTCATGGCGTGCAATAGTTCCAAGTATGGCTGCTGCCCCGACGGACAGACGCCGGCGCACGGCCCGGAGTATGAAGGATGCTGTTTGCAGACTGCGTATGGATGTTGTCCTGATAACTATAAACCCGCGGAGGGGCCTAAACTGGAAGGTATGGATAATTATGATGTAATAGCTTAAACATTTTTATGACAAAAATGCGCTATATCTGCTACTCGTAAATGAATAAAATGAGTCGTAGAAGAAAGTTTGTAGACAGTCCCTATTACAGATTTTTTATTTCCTTAGTATTTATTATTTTATTCAATCGCAACTTCTAAATTGATCTCTAAATACATGCAAAAAAACTTCAACAGTACCAAAAACTTTCTACAACAATTATATTTGCAGTAAAATAAAATATTGAGGTGAATTTGTGGTATAACTTTTGTGTGATGTATTGCAGTGGTAAATCGTAATGCCTATGGTACGCAACACATGATAGTTCGTAGCAAAAGGGCATGCTCAATGCAGCCCGGTAACTAAGGTTCTGGCAGAAGGGAGCAAGCTGTGGTTGTGTGTTTGTGTATGTATTTAAATATTTATGGATGTGTGCTAAATTAGCATGCTAGTTTCTAGCATGTATATCTGAGACCTTAATATATTGCACAGGTTGCGGATGTCAGGTCGCTCGTTACGGCTGCTGCCCAGACAACAAGACCATCGCCCGAGGACCCGACAATGAAGGATGTGGCTGTCAGTACACTCAATTCGGATGTTGTCCAGATAGGTATAAACTTAAATTAAAATTTTTAAAAACCTCCGATGGTTTTATTCACACTAAACATAGCTAAGAACACTCTCATTTAAGTCAGCTTTTAGACAAAAAAAACTAGATCAAAATCAGTTCATCCGTTTGGGAGCTACGATGCCACAGACAGACATACAGATACACAGATACGTCAAACTTATAACACACCTCTTTTTTCGTCGGGGGACAATAAAACCAGTTACTCCGTACCGATAAGGGTTCATTCAGATATCCACGATATTCGGTGCTGACCGTGGATAGTGAAAAATTTCGCGCGATATATTGGCATGCCTCGGTAACCAAATGCTCCATAATATCCACGTAGATTTCGTTATCTTCGCTTGCTTTTCGAAACAGATTCGCCGGAGGGATGCATAATTTCACGCTTCTCAGTTTGAACAGTAAGTACGAATACCGCAGACACTGAGATTTCACTTTCCGTAGGCAGTGAATATCATGTATTAACAGACCTAATATCCCAAATAATTATTAAGTAAATGTTAAAAGACGACGAAGCCAAATTGTCACTGGCAGATGTGATTTTAAATCTATGTATCCTCAGCCACACGGAAGCGAAAGGTCCAGAATACGAGGGCTGCGATTGCAACACGTATCAATTTGGATGTTGTCCTGACGGTTACACCATCGCGAAGGGCCCCAACCTCCAGGGCTGTCTGTGCCAGCAGTCAAAGTATGGATGTTGTGGGGACGAGCAGACTGCTGCCAGGGGGCCGACCCAGCTCGGCTGTGACTGTTCAACCAGCAAATACGGGTGCTGCCCAGATGGTGTCACTGAAGCCAAGGGAGAGAAATTCCTCAATTGCACAAATGTGCCTGAAATCAGACAAGGTTCGTATATGTAGTAATTAATAATATTAATAACGCTTCACACTCATAGCCCCACACTAGGATTCCCTGTGTCGTGGGTGCCATGGACAACACACAAGACAAGGACACTCAAACCCAGACCAAGAACAGAAATTCAAACTCATCCTTCAAATTTCTGCCTCGCTGGGAATCGAACCCAGGACCCTTGGCGCGGCGATCCGGCATGGTAACCATTGCGCCACACGGGTCGTCAATTGTGAAAACATAAAAAAATAATTTAGTGATCACTCAAATCCTCGATGTGCTGATTCCATGATTTTGTAAACGAAACGAAACGTGTTCCAGCTGGAGGCATACGTATTAACAAAAGTATGACGTAAACATTTCAGTTAGCTGCATCGTATACCATAATATTATAGCGTTATTATGGTCGACATTATTTTGGATACTATCATTGGGCAACATCTGTTAGCACTTGGCGTTGATGTTCAAGCAATAGAGCTAATTTAGCCATTTGATCTGGTTGTTCAGTTGACCGCAGTCTTGCGCGCTGGACAACACGTTGATGTCCAAGTAATGGAAGCTCCGTTACTCCGTTATTTCTCCATTTGATCTGGATGTTCTGTCTTCAGAGTCGTGCGCACTGGACAACGACCAGGGCCCGTGCCGCAACTACACAGTGCGGTGGTACTACGACGCGGTGTACGGCGGCTGCTCGCAGTTCTGGTACGGCGGCTGCGGCGGCAACGGCAACCGGTTCGCCAGCCAGGACGAGTGCGAGGATGTGTGCGTGCGACCCGCGCCTAAAGGTCAATTTTACTGGTTATCTTAAGGGAATTGTTCGAATAAAAAATTTCGTTATGGTCTATGATCCTAACTAGAAGCGACCTTCATCCATCTGTTTAAGGGTAGGTTCATATGACCGCGCGGTAGCTACCGCGCGTTAAGCGCATTAAGCGCAAAGGGTGGTTTGAACCCCCAAACCCTGGCTATGCCCGTGATAAAAAGTATATAATATTCATTTTAGTATACTAAAATATATATCGCGAGTGGGTTGGCAAAAATAATTCTGGCCAAATTAATAATTAATAAAAAAATTAAACAACCCAACGTTTGCATTTTTTGTAAGCTCCATACTTTCGGTTAGCATAATTTATAATTACTTACTTAGGTAATATAATGTGAAAATCTTATTTTTATATCGCTAGATGCCTGCAACTTACCGAGCGTGAAGGGCGCATGCAACAACCCGACCATCCGTTGGTACTACAACGCGACCCGCGAGCAGTGCCTGCAGTTCCAGTACGGCGGCTGTCTCGGCAACTCTAACAACTTCGAGAGCAGAGACATTTGCCAAAAGCAGTGCGAACCTGCTTCCATCGAGGGTAATTATCATAAAAATGAATGAAAGAAAGAAAGAAAAACATTTATTTCAGAACAGGGCACTGCAACAGATACAATCTGCTTAAATATAATGCTAAGCTTGAGAACTAAGTGCAGTGCCATGTAGATAAAATAAGGATCAAATATTGAAACCTAACAATTTTATTTAGAGCCCAAAGGCATTTTCAGACTCTTCACATAGTTCTAGTTTCTCAGCCACTGGTGAGACCAAAATTGTTGGTAAACAACCTTGTTGTTTCGTTCGTTCTTAGTTTTTTCTTTCCTGGCTTGAAAACCGTGATGCCTTAGATGTTGCTAAAGTCTACTGGACGCTCTGTACCTGTCGACAGACGCATGCAGCTTGCCGATCGAGCGCGGCTCGTGCGCCGGGAGCTTCGCCCGCTGGGGCTACAGTGCGGAGTCGGGCCGCTGCGAGCAGTTCGCGTGGGGCGGCTGTGAGGGCAACCCCAACCGGTTCGCCTCGGAGGCCGCCTGCATGCAGCGCTGTAGCCCGCCCGGCGTGCCCAAACGTGAGTCTTTGTTCCGTCCAGTTGTTATTGGTCTGGCGGCCTTTACAGCTTCAGGGACAGAGTGAGTCGGGATTCAATATCGAATGGCTTTTGAATTTCGGATTGGTGACGTGGTGATGATTTCATCGCTATTAAAGCCGATTAGGTTCTTTAAAACTTTGAATGCATTGAAATCTTCAACGCCAATGGTTTATGGTTGCTTAGTAGTTTAGAGTAAAAATAACATTTTGTGTGTTTGTTTGAAAATTGTGTTAACTATATATGGTGATTAACAAATATTTTTGCATCTTGAACCTTGATCGTTGATTAACGAGTTCCTTTCTTACCTGTGTGACTACTGTAGTAACTTTCTCATGTTAATCTTGGGGTGGTAACTTACTTAAACGACTTAATATTTTTATTTCCTTAACCTTTCTCTACTATCATGGCTGGTGAAGAGCGGTGAATGTTCTCATAGGTAATGCAAATTGGTCGCTTACAAGGAAATATTCACAATCATCATCTATATAGGGTGTGATACGATACCTAAACGAGAGGATCGCAAATAATGCTACGACCCGAATAATGCTACGGTCGCATATTGAAAATACCTGTTCATCCAAGCGACCATAATTTCCATACCTACTTGAACATCCATCGTGGAGCCAAACTAACTATTAACAAGTGCACGACCACAGCGGAATGCTCGCTGCCGCAAGCGAGCGGCAACTGCTCGGACACGCTGGCCGTGTGGGCGTTCCGGCCGTCCGAGAACCGCTGTCTGCCCTTCTACTACACCGGCTGTGACGGGAACGATAACAGATTCGAGTCTGAGGCAGAATGCTCACGAGCCTGTCCTAGCTCCTACGGTAAGTAGACCGAGGGTGTAGGAGAGATAATTCTCCTTCATGAGCCGAGGGACTCGTGTTCCGCGGAGCCTGTCTGCCCTTCAAGCTATAAAATAAACTTAATCTGTAGTTCTAAGATTATAGGGCAAACAAAGTATCAAAGGTCTATAGAGGAATCTTGAAGGTATATGAAGGTAAATAAATAGCCGGGCTTAGTACGAAAGTAGCAAAATTATAATACAATCCAAAACAAGTTTAGATGTCAAAAACTAAACTTTTTTCTATACAAGGTCTATCCGTCGTTCGCAGAAAGTTTCGTTAATAGACACGAATCATTCTGGATGCCCCAAGGCATCGTCGTGCTGGCAACGTAAGCGATACCTCACAGATACTTTTTCCAACTTTTTTGGTCTGCTGCAACCTCCTTCAACAACACTAGATGTAGCTTGACTCAGCCACCAAAGAATTCGTCAGCAATGCATCAGTGATGCCTTTGGTGTTACTGGGGTCCATGAGTGGTGGCTGCTTCCCATCAGGTAGATCGTCAGATCGTTTGTCGGCTAGATACATAAAATAATCAGGTAGTTTATAAGGGTTAACCTTTCTTTTAAATTCACAGCTATTTTAATAACAAAATAATGGGTTATGTTATGGTTTGGGATAAGCATGTGTATTACTCGTATTGATAATGGTGTGATTGTGCGTTAGAATTCTCTAGAATGGTATTAAGTATGCAACGACTGGTTTTAATTATGTAGTGCTAAGCTAATGCTAATTATACGGTCTTCTCTAAGTACATAATCATGCGAGTTGCTAAACTAACCAATAGTGTACCTATTATAATATGTTTTTGATCCGCCATTGAGTATAAATATAATTTTGAAATTGCTTTAAATTAGAAAAACTATATTCAAGCCTCAGGATTTATTTTTGTGTCGAACATAAAATATATCGTCTATTTAATGACAAATATTTTATTGTTGCTATTGGAAAAAAAGAAAATTTGTATGTTGTAAAAGATAATTAAATAACTAGTTAATTTTCATTTAAAAGCTATAGTCAAATAAGTACCTTTTTTACCTTATTTAAGGTACATTTAAAGAGAATTGATAAATCTTTGAACCACAAAATCTTCTTAGATTTTTTATATTTAGTGGTATCCAAAAATAATATATAGTACTTAATATTATTACATTACCTATTGCAGAAAAAGATACATGCGTATTACCGGCGGAAACTGGAACTTGCGGCAACTACACAGTGAGGTGGTTCTTTGACACCAGCGTCAAGCAGTGAGTTAATGTTATTATATTCCATACTAAGTATTCTTCTTCTTCTGTAATCCATTCTTCTTCTTCTTTAATCTTCATATCGAATTAAAGCTTTATGTCTTACCTTATTCCGCTCTTTTTTGATATGAGATTTATTCTAGTAGGCACTTTTCTTGTCTCTTTCTTGGCCGATAACGCATCAGGTGTTGCTGATATCCATTAGCGACGATATCCACTTACCATCAGGTGAATCATCAGCATTTCCATAAAAAATATTTTTAGTGTGGAGACTGGCACCACGATCACAGCTTACTTCATATTTTTCAATCACCTCCTCCATTTTGGTGGTGTTGTCCCGCAACCTCTGAAGGACCTGGTGTCCTTAGCTAGTACGAAATGGGCTAGTACTTGTCTTGAACTCTATATGCTACGCATGCCAAATGGCATCTCACTCGCGCTTATATCGAGGATCACGAGGAAACTGTAGTTATTGTCAGAGCCGGCGTTAGGAGGGGGCGAGGTTGGGCGACGGCCTTAGGCACCGAATTTGGAGAGGCGCCATATTTGGTGTGAACTTGTGAAGAGCAAAAAAAGAAAAGAAAAATAAAATTCTTAATAAACGTTCTCATGGCTTGAGCAAAAAATTTTTCGAGCAAAAAAAGCTTGATTTTGATTTTCTTATATGGGCGCCACAACATTCTTGCCTGGGGCGTCAGCGGTTCTAACGCCGGCACTGGTTATCGTTCTGTGTGTATCAACTTCATGGATTCTATCAAATACATGACCTTCACAGATGCCGTCAATTCTACTATGGCGGGTGCGGCGGCAACGACAACAACTTCGTGACCGAGGAGCAGTGCGAGAACCGATGCGGCCCCCCGCGCTCCACCCCCCCGCCGCCCGCTCCCACGCCACCCATCAATAACAGTATGGCTTACAACTACATCACTGATACATAAGACGCTCCCTCATCTTGCTTCCATTGTATCAATCAGGTTTCTTCTTTTAAACATACAATATAAGATGTAAACCTGTTTTGGAGCCTTTGAATCTTGTTGAAAGCTTAAAATAACTCGCGAAAGAATCTTTTGCCGCCGAGTTTTTACCTTTAGTGACCTTTGGCTTGGGATTTAAATCGTTCACTCGTAAGTAATAACGAACTTTTCTCTCTTTGGCCACATGTAACTGTGCCCTCAAGCTGGGTATTTGTTCTCACACGTGCACACGTACAGTGTATACTTTGTTCCTAGACATATGTTTCCTGGAGCGGGACGCCGGCCCGTGCCGCGAGTTCCACACGCGCTGGGCGTACGAGGCGGCGCGCGGCGGCTGCGTGCCCTTCGAGTACGGCGGCTGCCGCGGGAACGCCAACAACTTCGACAGCCAGGACACTTGTGAAGACTACTGCTCGCAGATTCAAGGCAATTATGTTTATTGCTCATAAATTTCATGTTTTCAGGTCTTGATTGTTCATGATATTCTAATAAGCGCGTTATACGCAAACCTGCCTGACTCCAAAAAAGAATGCAACGAGTATTATGGGAACAGAGCCTAGCGACTTCCACCCATTACGTTTAAAACACGATCACATAAATTTGTATCATAAAACTGAATAATTGTCTTTCAGATGTGTGTCAACTGCCCGAGCTGGCCGGTCCGTGTGTGGATTGGACCCTCAGCTGGTTCTACGACGCCAGCATCGACAGCTGCAGACAATTCTACTACGGTGGCTGCGAGGGCAATGATAATCGGTACAAAGAAAAGAAGTTTTTGTCATTTTCTTCCAACGATTTCTTTTAACTGGATCATTTAGCGTCATCATGTGCATTCTGAACTCGGGTCTCTTCTCACAAAGCATAGTCAATACAGGTCAACTGCAAATTGGCGAACTTCACTGATTTTCGAGAATCATAATGGAACTCACAAGCATAAAATTTTTCTCACGATATTCTCTCTCCCCGAAGAAATTGATACCTTAGGTATGTCTAGGTTCAGATGTACCATTTTAAGATACCACACTTTGCAGGTTCGAGACGCAAGAAGCGTGTGAGCAGCGCTGCCGGCGGCAGGAGCAGCCGCGGCCGCAGCTCACGTCCACCACCACCACCACTGTGGCAATCACCACTACCACCACCACTACCAGAGCTCCAGTAAGAAAATTTCTTACCTTTACCTTGCTCCATCTTTACCTTGCCTTACTTTAGACCTTTTGCCTATCTTTAAATTGTCTAGAGGAAGATTAGGAGCGCAGCACCATTGTGACTTACGGTGATCAATCCCAGTTGATTATAGAAGAGTGGCTATCGCGATCGTCTACACTTTGCTGAATTTACATTCAGCAGTTCATTCATGAGTGTTAGAATATTATCAAATATCAAAATATTTTTTTTTAAATGTTTATTCCGAGTTATACAAATAAATGCACTTCTCTTCGAATACAATAACTACCTCTTACAATACAGCAAGGGTGAATTTCATATGAAATCATAATTATTTCCTGGATCTGGTCACTACCTTTGTATAATTGTATCCTTATTAAACCAATGACAAGTTGTTTTTGGTAAACAGGCAGTACCGGTGGAGGTGGGTGGCAGCGACCCCTGCAGGCAGCCCATGGAGTCCGGTAACTGCATGGGCTACACGGTGCTGTGGTACTACGACGAGCTGCGGCAGGCCTGCGGTCAGTTCGTGTACACCGACTGCGGGGGGAATGACAACAGGTACGTCTGCGTACAGTACGGCCGACGTATCTTGGCGCGTCTGAACATAGGCTTTGCGAACTTTAGCGCATGTGAGACAGGGATAGCGACACGAACATGCTAACGTGTGACTGAGACATAATACGCCGTATACCGAGCATTGCCGAATTATGTTACTGCGCAGCCTTCTGCGAGAAGTTCAGACGCTGCGTACGTGTATCATTGTAACATATTTCGAAGTAATATACCTAAGGAGTCGTAAAAAGTTTAAAAAAAATTCTAAGTTTACATCTGAAGCTAAGGTTCTGGAAAAACGCTTGGAAAAAGCTTTAAATGTGATTTGTTTGCTCTCATGTTAGGTTCGCAACGGAAGCAGAATGTGAAGACCGCTGCATCCGCCGCATCGCCCCCGTCCGGCCGCAGACCACCGCCGCCCCAGCCGCCCCCGCCGTCACCACCACCACATATCTACCACCAGTCCAGGTCTTTCTTTCTTTCTTTTTCATATTTCTTTCTTGCCCACTTGGTGTCGCTAATGTCCATGGGTCCGGGATAAGAAGTACCCTATGTCATATTCCCGCTCAAGGTCTACCCTTGTACTAAATTTAATGAAAATCAGTTGTGTGTCCGTTGTGTTGTCTTTTTCTAAAATAGATAACAGCCACCTATAATAACTTTCGCAGTTATATAATTAGGATACTAGGATAGCAGAGTTATAGTGTGACCACTTACACACGAGTGTATGTACAGCCGGAGAGGGAGGCGTGCCGCGCCCCGGTGTCGCTGGGCCCCTGCGGCGAGAACATCACGACGTTCTACTACGACTCGCGGACCGGGGCTTGCCTGCGCGGGGACCACGGCGCCTGCGGGTACCCCAACAGCTACGGCAGCGAGGAGGAGTGCGAGCGACAGTGCGGTGCCTTCAGGAATATTAATGGTACTTACCATCTGCAGCCTCTGGAGGCTTCATTGCGAGATTTAGAAAGTATGAATACTCAAGTACTTCGGGTTGCAGGGCACGAATGTTTCAGGTTGAAACTTTGAAAGCAATTTTACAACTTTATATCTCTATACAAAATTCTTTTCTCTAAGAGTTCACGCCATTCTCCACCGCAAATATAGGAATTTCATAAAGTAGGGCAAAGTCATATGCTCTTTTTTTCCGGACCTGTCGTTCCCATATATTTTGAAATTATCAGAAGTATCAGAAAAATATCAGAAAACAAGAGGCTCATTAAATCTAGTAGTTAAATCTAAGCGTACCTATCATGCTGATGACAAACTGGCTTACAGTTTAGCAGAATTTTAGTCTGTATTTATGAATATGTAGTTAATTCTTTATTGGTTTAAACAAAAAAAAAAGGGTGCGTGTACTTTTGTACGCGCGTGAGAAGTTATACTTCTTTGACATGAAAAAAAAATCAAAAAACAATATTAAAAAAACATTGTTCAAAATACAATATTCAAAAACAGCAATACTAAAAATAAAAATGAAACAATATTTTGAAATAATTTAATTTACGAATCTCTATATCCAAACTATATGTGTTAAGCGCCATCTGTGATTAATTTTGTAGTATATTCTAATATTACTTTGCTACGTATCGTAATAGTTCTCGTAATAGAACATAGATGGTGTTTTTACAATTGCAAAAAGAAATCAATTGTAAATCTTTTTTTTTCTGTTTTTACAATTGTAAAAACACCATCTATGTTCTATTACGAGAACTATTACGATACCATGCTGTACAACCAGTTTTTGTGGGGGGGAGGGAATGAAAGATTTTATTCAGTTCAGTTGAAGAATAATTTATTTTCCGACAGGCATTAAACTTTAATACAAATTAAGGAGAGAAAAAGAATGTGCTCCTAGTCCCAAAGACAAGTATCGATTACTATTTACTACTACAGTCCGTTCACAGTTATTTTACCTCTGACAAGCTGTCATTACCTTCCCATTAGATTAGCATTACTTGCTGTCAAGTGACGAGTGTTGCAAAAGTTCCCGATTTATCGGGAGATCTACTGATTTTGGTTATCGTCTCCCGATATCCCGTTTTAGCGACCGTTTCTCCCGATTTTTTGCATTTTCTACCAATGTAATATAATATTGAAAATTAAAATAGAAAATAGTGTTATAAATACAAAAAACAAAAGAAACTGAGTCGCTCAATGAAAATACAAAAGAATTTTGGGCAAACGTAGGTACATATTATAGCATAAAACGTGGTCACGGCTCACGAAATCGTGTTCTAATATTTTTTCCAACTGAATCAATGATAGGTCTATTACACACAAAAAAATTAAAAAATACAAAAAACCCGACTGCGTATAAAACATGTGCGACATATTGAGGATAAGTTTTGTAAAATGGATGGAAGCTTAGACGCGGAAATTGATAAATTTATTATAGAATTGAAAGACGAGTGTGATACGGAATCTGAGAGCAGTTTTGATGATTCATGTTCGTCCGATAGTGATTATTTATCATTAGGCGTGCGTTTGGATCATTCGTATGCCAACCCAATTTAAAGCAATTCAATTTGTTGTAATTTTAATATAACTACCGAGAATGTGAACTGATTAGTTAGGAGACTGTAAAATAATACATTATTTTATTTGAACGTGTATCATTTTTACTATCGTTACTTTTGGATCAACCTAGTAAATAATATTTATATACATCAGAAGAAACATGTAATATTTCATGTTAGGGAATCGTACAAACTAAACATTACAACACACAGCTAAGGTTAACCAACTTAATAAATTAATAATGTAGTTTTTATAAGGAAGAATATAAACGCGTATAAACAAAATTTTGATATTAATAATCGCCAAACAAAAAGAATGTATCAATTAATTACGCCTTCGTTCCGCCAAAGTAAAGTGCAACGATCTTTCATAGGGCTTAGTGTACATTTCTATAATAAAATCCCAAAATTAATACGTGACTTGCCAATAGAATCTACGAGTTTAATGGTTAAAACTAAGTTGGCGGGTGTCTATTATACTATCTACTACTTAAATGGTTTTTACCCAAAACGAATGTCATAAAAAGGTTGTAGGTATAATAAAAGCTATTGCATATTTCAAGAGATTTTATTAGTTATCATTTATATTAATATTTCGTCTAGTTGTGCAGGAGGCGCTATATTTCGTTGGTACCTTGCCCAATCAAGATACCATAACATACTCATTGTAAGTATGGCCACAGCAAACTACTGATCTTCTAAAGATGTATAGGGTACGTTATCCAGTGTTCAGGACTTATTCTGAACCTTTGTCAGTCACAAAACAGGCGATTAAGTAGTCCATATTCATATAGTATTGGTTTGCCAGGAATTGTAGCAAAACTGCGAAAACACATTCACCAAAACACAAGTACGAAATCGAATACAACAGTAAATTAAAATAACTGTGTGCGTGTCGATGCGTTTCAATAGTAAATAGGACTCCAAATAGGTACACTGAAAATATTTAATAGAAAAATACAAAAAACCACGCGTAGAAACATGAAAGATCGATGACAAATATGACAGTACAGTGGTGTTATTTATAAATACTATGGTTACCAAAATGACATTATTAGGGATTACATCATCTTTGTTGTCAATCGATTAATCGATGTCAAAATATTCGAAATGTAATTTAATAAAATTAGCGTAACGATTGAATGGTAATTCTAAATATATTACATAGTTTTAATATGTATGGAATACGAAAACATGTAAGAAATAAATTAATATTATAATTATAATTAACAAATAATACATAAAATATATTATTATATTCCATCAATCGATTATTATGAATCAATTCAATCGATTATAAAATCGTTTGTAATGAGGTAAATACTGTGAAAACTTTTTGCATACAGAAAAAATACAGAATTTAGCTAACTTCACGTTGTAGAATTTAGGTGTCGGTGTGCGCGCGCATCGTAGAAATTCACTCTCATCATTTTTCACCATCGCGCCAAAAGAAGTATAACTTCAAAAATGAGACGCAGACATTGAACGATTATAGCGTATAGAACCGAAACCGTAAACCCGATATTTGCACAATGAACTGTAGCCAATTGGCTACAGTTTTCAGTGGATTCATTTGATTTTGAAAAGAGAACGGGGGCTTGATTTTGGAAATAGAACCTCCCGGCACGACACAAATTTTGTTCGCGACGTGAGAAGTCTGTTCTGGTACTTTAGTACATTATATTTGAATGAACGCAGACGTGTGTCGCGCGGAGCTGGACCCCGGGCCGTGCTTCTACAACGTAGAGAAGGTGTACTGGGACGCGGCGTCGGGTCGCTGTCTGCCCTTCACCTACAGCGGCTGCCTCGGCGGGCCCAACCGGTTCTCCTCCGTGGAGGAGTGCCAAGAGGTCTGCGGAGGAACTGGACCAGGTTTGCTACATTCTGCTCCACTCGAAACAAAGCCAAAGCCGGTTATCAGGACAGCGATGTTCATGCATTTGTAATCGTTTCGGTTTGATTAATTATCTGTTGCATACGGTTTTGGTTTTATTTCGAGGATAAACTGTAGACACGTACCTATTAGTAAGTAGGTAGTATTATTTTAACTGTAGCCTAGTTTAGCAAAAGCTAACTCCTCCTTCTTTTCTTTTCTTTTTCAACATCTTTTTAAAATGCATCCCTTTCTTCATAATTTTCGATGCTCATAACTAGATTAAGCAGTTTAATTAGGAACTGCTTGTAACTTGAATTTGGACTAGGGAGCAGCTTCCACTACCGATGAACGGTATTAGATCTTCTTTTTAGCGAACGACATGGACGAATCACGTCTCCGCCGCCACTAAACTGGTCAGTCTTTCTTCGTGGCGGCTTTTGTGTCAAACTTCAGTTTGGTCCACTTCCTAGTGCCGAATTAAAAAGATGTCAAAATTGGACACAATCGGGTTTAATTGGGAAAAAGAATTTTGACGTGTCGATATCGATACTTCGGAGCTGCTCGAGTGACGAGGTTGCGGTGATAGCAGAAGTCCTGCGGCAATACGTGAAGGTATCGTATAATATCGGCGTGGCGTGTGGCCTGTGGGCAGAGCCGGCGTGCCTGCAGGCGGTGGACAGCGGGCGCGGGGGGTGCGGGGTGGCGGTGCGGCGCTGGTGGTATGACGTCACGGCGGCAGACTGTCGTGCCTTCGTCTTCCTCGGCTGCGACGGCAACGACAACAACTTCGCCTCCTACGAAGAGTGCGCCACGCGCTGCCGACCCGGTACTGTGGGGAAATTACCGACCTTACGTTTGTTTGAGCCGAGCCTCGAAACAACTGAAATTTTTGGAATTCTGCTCACCCAATATATATTGCAATTATGTAGTGGTAAAGAGAAACTTTCTGAAAAGCGTTTAAGTACTCGTTTTAGATTAAAAATAAAAAGTTAATTCCTGTTTGGCTTTGCTTCGAGGCTCTGTATAAGTTAGGCCAATTGAAGAAAATATCAATGTTTTTGAAATTCATCTGTGAATGTGCGCAATTTATATCGATGTTGTATTGTGATGTCCTGGATTTCTCGTGTAAGACATGTTATCGGAATATTCGTGGAATGACTCGTAGATGTGATAGTATCTATGGAAAATGATCGGAATACTTAATGTCGAAAATTGTGACTGCGCTAACATATAGAACGATAAGGTAAAGTTATGCAATATAAAATGTCATTAGTTGCATGGCATGGTAGTCGTCTTAAGCATCCTTTCAGACTTATCTTGCACAATTTATATTTCTGCTTCCTGTTATTTTCTTATTCTTTCTTCTCTTTGCGTCCATATTCTTATGAGTGCTTATGAGTCTCACGTCCATAAATATCAGATCGTTCACTCGTTATATTGTGAAGAATTTAATTAACTTAAAACTTTTTATTCATAAACGTAAAATAACTATTCTTTGTATATGCGCTTGAAGTGTTTTAATGTGGATCCATTTTATTTGATTGGTAAGTATTAATAAATGCCTTGTTGTCTTGTGTATACATTTTGACATAAGAAAGATGTAACAATTCCATTCTAGAGGGTGCAAGATGATTTCAGGTCTCCTCTTCCAATGAGAGGGGAAAAGTCGTAATAAAACTAAAGTGGTCAGGATTGACAATTTAATGAGAAAATCTCAGGATTATTCTCCACCGAACCAAGTGACAGTGTACTCATAGTTTTAAATAAATAGAAAAATCTGGCCAATTAAGTATTTATTTACCTATTTCCAATATTGTGTCCACAGATACTATCGATAACGAGGTGGTGCCAAGTTGCCAGCGCTTTGACGAGTACTGCGACAACCTGCGCTGCACGGGGCCGGTGGAGCGCAGCCGCGGGCCCGACGGCTGCGTGCGCTGCGAGTGCGGCGCTGCGCCCCCCGAGCCTTCGCCCCCCGCACCCGCGCCCGCGCCCGTCGACTGCGAACCCGCGAGGCTGGCATGCGAGGAGATGTACTGCAACCAGGTCCTCGAGAGGGTTATTGGACCTGATGGATGCGAAATGTTAGTATCTCTGATAATTTATTATTGTCACCTTCGCAAGTATTGTGAGCGATGAGTTTAAGGAAAACACTTCAATTTTTCTATCTGTTTTCCCTCTTATATTTGCTGACTTTTCTTTGAAGAGTGTAATAGTGGCTCGCAGCTCGCAGTATCTCAGTAACCGGGGTAGTTGGGAATAAATGTTTTCTTGATACCTTCACTTTCTGCGTTATGGTGGTAGCAGGGTACAGTGTACTTTATAATGGGGTTGATTACAAGACTTCGTCCTCGAGTCGTGCGTTTTTCTGATATATGTTGTTGTAGGTACCTTTTCCTCATAGTGTATAGTGTATAGAGTAACAATGTTTGGTCCAGATGCCGGTGCGTGGACCCGTGCGCCAACACGACGTGCGCGGCGGGCGAGCGCTGCGTGCACGAGCCGTACGTGTCGGCCATCACCGCGGTCACCGGCGAGCTCACCTACCTGCCCGAGTGCCGCGCCGGTGAGTACACACTGCTACAGTGCTGCTTCACTTGACCACTTCCACACACTGGAACAATACTAGATATCTGACTTCGTACACGCTACCCGGCGATTTTATCATGGTGTCCTGGTAAGATGAGTATACCTCTTAGGTGGCGTTGCTTATCCTGGTAAGATGAGCATGCTTCTTGGTGGCGTAGCTTGCCGTAAGCAATCCTTGTATCCCTGTATATTTGATAAGTGGCCCCCGCTCCAACACGTAGGCGGCCTTAGACCATTGAAGACGATAAGATATATAATACGATACGGTAGAAGCTACCCCCCTGCTCTTACTGAAGGCTTTAGGTCGGCTGTCCGTCGGATCAACAGATATTTTGCTACCCGCTAGCTAACAGTATTAACACTAA
Source organism: Thymelicus lineola (assembly GCA_963932265.1). Classification (NCBI taxonomy): domain Eukaryota; kingdom Metazoa; phylum Arthropoda; class Insecta; order Lepidoptera; family Hesperiidae; genus Thymelicus; species Thymelicus lineola. The sequence continues at coordinate 9,593,510 of OZ010699.1, forward strand.
TAATTAACCTGTTGTGAACAGTGAACAAGAGCGGGTGGTGTCCGCGCATGGCGGCGAACGGCACGTCGTGCGAGCGCGAGTGCATCGACGACGCGGACTGCCGCGGCGTGGGCAAGTGCTGCGCGCGCGGCTGTCAGGCCTCCTGCGTGGTCCCGCTGCCCACTACGGTGCCCACCACCGTGCCCACCGTGCCCACCACCACCTACATACCAGGTGCTTTTATATGCCTGAGGAAGAATGTGTTGCGGGAAGAGTTTTCTCTCTTCTTTTGTCAATTTTTTTAATGGAAATAGCTGGCAATTAGCTGACGATCCACCTGATGGTGTGGCTATTATTGGTTATGACCTTCAGCAACACCAAGAAAGAGAGAAGAAAAAGAACGAAACAAAGTGTAATTAGCCCTTCCTTGGACCCTGGGTCAGCCTGGGTCTGGAGCTGGGTACGTCTTAACATAGTGCAGTGACTAAGTGTAGGTATTGTTGGTGTTCAGATATACCGCGCGCGCCGGCCGCCAACACGGAGGAGACGCTGGGCTCGGTGAGTGCGGCGGAGGGCGGCACGGCCACGCTGCGCTGCCTGTTCCATGGCAACCCGCCGCCCAGCATCACGTGGCGCCGCGGGGAGATCACCGTACGTACCCTTGTCTCCCACCACGTCTCGTCTCCGCTCGCCTCGTACCACGCACCTGTTGCCTCTTATTTTATCTAACAGCCTTTTTAAAGTCCACTGCTGGACATTTATAGGGCTCTAATTGGCGCCACCCCAACCGATCGTGAACCCTCTGAATCCAGCGGCTTCCCGCTCTCTTCTTTAGATCCTCAGTCCACCTGGTCGGGGTTGGACCTGTGCTCGCCTCACCATTTTGTCTGTTATTCAGTTGGCAATCTTTATTTGTATTCCACCATGATGACAATCTTTTTAAATACTTTACTTTCATAAACAAACTTACATCGATCAACAACAATTTCATAAAAAGTCTTGGCTACTTTATTCGACTCTCGGATTCGACTAGCGGTAGTGACTCCATAATCCGTAAATTCCAGACTACAGAAAAATAACTACCTAAATTATAACGAACATGTAAGTAGCCTGACATGACTCTGGGATACTGTCCCAGAGTCGTAATTATGAAAACATTCGATATTGATGTCACGCGACACTGGACAGATCGAGAGCGATCGCGAGCGATACCGGCTGCTGTCGGACGGCGCGCTGGAGATCGTGTCGATATACCGCAACGACTCCGGCGTCTACATCTGCATCGGCTCCAACAGCCTCGGCTCCGTGTCGCAGGAGGTACACCTCGTCGTCAGCGGTAAGTCACAACTCATCAACATTAATGCACTTTAAAACTGGGTACAACACTAGCAGTAGACATAGTTTGGTTTGGAATTTTGAGCACTGAACCAAAACATTGGACAGTTTTGGTACCTAATTAACATTTGAATTCTTTTGGATACTTACTACAGTAAAGCATTTTGGTTGCTTGGAGATTGGGGTTTCATGAGGGCTCTACATTATCGCTTCAGTCAAAGTTTAAAAAATTGCTTAAATATGAATTTCAGTGTAACTTTAACATAATGATAATTTTTTATGACAAAAATGAGTAATGCAGTGCCCTCGTTTTTAATAATTTGGGTTTGATTTAGTTACTAACATGAAATGATTTTTTCTTCCCTGCATTTTGTATTTTTCTATACAGACAACAGCACGCCACGTCGCAGAGATTCGTATTGATTGTACAGTATAGTATTACCGCATCAATCAATGTAGCGGGTGTAACAACCTTTACTGACACAATTTAATGATGATAACGTGTTGTCCAGAGCTGAACTGTGTCAACACGAAAACTCACTTTCATTCAATACTCCATACAATTGTACGCATAGTGCCGCCAGTAGATTACAATTTGTCGCTCTTTAGAGCATATCTTCAGACTTTCTACACGTGCAGTCTGTGGGCGGACTATAAGAACGGACCCTCAGAGCCCTTCGCGTGCAGTACAATAATGTGCTGAGGGATGTGTTGGGCAAGCCGCGGGACTGTAGTGCATCCGCCAGGTTTGTGGAGGCTCGGATGATTTCTACGTGATCATCCGCAAGCGTATGGCGTCGATGATGAGACGGGCGGCAGAGAAAACACCCTCCTCAGCACATTGGCGTTCAAAGACAAACCACTCTGGGCCTGCTGGAATGGTGAAGGCACACTCACCAAAAGGCGTTTGTTTATTTAATTTATTTATACCCCAGTCACATTCGGTTTGGACTCGATGTAAACAAACCGTTGCCTAGCAACCACAAACAAACAGGTGCATGAAACCTTTTGTCGTATTAAAGGGCGTTTGAACTAAATCTGCAGTTTAGTATAATGATGGTAGTATTGAAATAAGACCACCCGGCAAGACCGGCAAGCCGCGTTTCGTTCCACTTTTTATAAATTCGATCTTTCAAATTCTATATTATTTATTTTGTAATGGTTTAAAATAACACGGTATAGTAAAATCGATATAACTATACTCGTATAACAAGACGTGAATCACTATAATGTTGGTCAGCATTGAAATAATTTAAGACCACCCGACAAGACGCGTTCTGTTCCACTCTATATAAATTCGATCTTTCAAATTCTATATTATTTATTTTATAATAGTTTAAAATAACACGGAATAGTTATGTATAAATCGATATAACTATATTACAAAACGTGAATTTATAATAGATATCTAGGAATCGAATTAGGTTGTAGGGTCCCAGGTTATCAGCTGCTCAGCAGCTCATTAGATTAGAAAGCGTGAAGTCAATGTGTCATTACCGCGGACTTGACATCCGCCATACATTAACAAATGTTTATCTACTGTAAACAAATTTGCCCCTGTGCCCTCTCCCGATAACATCAGCCGAACGTTTGGGCGACAAACAACGTTCAAACTTTGCAAATGTAGATAAGCTTTTAGGGTTCCGTAGTGAAAAAAAATCCTTATTAAAATTGTAATTTTAGTTAGAGTCAGGTGTCCCCCTCCTGCCAGCTAAATAGTAGGTGATGGACACATGGAAAAATTCATAACAGTAGCATATACCTATTATGAATTAAAAAAACTATCACGGCAATGGCATTGTTAGCTTAAGTAGTTAATGAGTAATACTTGATAAACTTACAACTACGGAACCTTACATTGCGCGTGGCCTGACACGCTCTTGGCCGGTTTTAATGTTAGGTACTTATTTCAAACATAATATGCTAACGTTTAGTACGTTTTCACAAAACAGTGCGCCATTGCATTTCTGGCATCCGACAAGGATGTACTCGCAAGTTATATTTGGCGCGAGCGGTATTAAAGTGAACTGTATTAGTTAATTCAACCACTCGGATCTGTTTAGCGTTGAATGCTGCTAATTTCGCAGTCAATAGTCTTTTATCTTACTATTACTTAGTTTGAACGTAGGTATATCGTACGCGATACGCCCCCGCCCCGGGCGCCTGAGTGTTTCAGTGTGTTTAGAGCTTGTAGTGAAAATGTTGCGTCTCTCTGCGGTTGTTGGCGTGCTGTTGGTCTGCGCGGCGGCTCAATCAGGTGATGACTTATGGCTCATGGCTCTGGTTACTGCGGGTTTGGACTACTTTTGGACATTCTTGGTACTTTTGAAGACTTATTATTTCAAATTGCCATATCTTTAAATTGAGAATATGAATATAAATTTCGTTAAAAATCGAGCACATCTAATTGTTAGTTAGCTAAAAATTTATTTTAAAAGCTCCAGTAAAATTAGTTTTTGTAAAATATTCTAAAATTTATTGGATACTTTTAGAAAGTTTAAACCAAACGATCTTCGTGTTTAATATTGTACCAAGGATGTTTAAAACAATGACATCATTCCATTTTAGAATTTCACTTAGTTTAGTAGATTAATATAACATTAGAATTCGTGGAATGTTCTGCACTTGGTTGATTCCTTTCCTAACATATAATATAACATGACAGTAAATTAGTTTCAGTAGTTATCACGAATTTTCCTAATAATTCAGACAAGATTCAATTCAATACCTACTCGGGCAAAATTAAAAATTGTAAGAAGATATTTTTTTTATAACAAAGTAGATACACTACTGATGCTTTACTGTCAATGTCGGGAGTATCAATCCATTGGGGAGAAAGTTGCACAAGGCGGTAGACATGGTGACTAACCCGGGGGGGGGATAGATCCGGAGGAGGGTCCGGCGGGCATCGCGGGCGCCGCGCGGTCCGTCGTGCGGGGGAGACTGGGGCAGCCGCTGGCCGTGCGCTGCCTGGCCTACGGCTGGCCCGTGCCCAGCATCTACTGGTACCACGGCCGCGACGGGCCCATGGTGCCCTACAGCAGCGAGCTCTACGAGGCGCGAGGGAACATCCTGCAGATCCGCAGCCTCATCCCCGAGGCGCTCGGGGAGTACATCTGCCAGGCCTACAACGGAATCGGCAAGGCGGCGGAGTGGTCGGTCCTAGTCCAGTTGGATGAACCAGACGGCGCGCAGCCCCCCACGGAGTCCACCACGGAGCTCACCACCACCACCACCGCGGCGCCCCCTATCGGCTTCCAAATCTCCGGGTACACCGGTAAGATCGGATGGGCCTGCAGGCTGTAGAACGCGCTTCACATCATATTTATCATGTGCATGTTGCATGAGCATGTTATTATTAGTGCATGATCAGTTCATTTTATTTCGTGTTACCTATCTAACGGGATGTGGAGATTTTTGGTTTTACGGGTCAAGTGAGGTTTAAAATGTAAGGTAAGTTACCATTAGTTACCTACTACAAATAAAATGAATTTCGTTAGTGAAAATACTGCCTGTAGCCCAATTGAAAGTTACCTTGCCTGCCGAGCGAGAACTCCCGGATTCGATTCCTGGACGGAGCAAAAAATTTTTGACAGATAATTGTGTGCACACTGGTCGTGGGCATTTGTTCGTGTTCTTGCCAGCAGAATGAAATTTGTGACCAGCTTACAAAATTCTCCCATGCAACCCAAGTATTTATTTGTTATTTGGTTTCAAAATAGCGAAATGCAAATGTAGGTTAAACAAAGTATCTAAATCAATGATCGTTACATCTGAAACCGATTGCACGAAGGAAGTTATTTTGGAACATTGTTTATTTCGTTCGACGGGATGCAGGCTACTAGCTGACTGTATAAATACGAGTAGTAGAGGTTAATAATACGCAGACGCAATGAATAGAAACCTGTTACTTAACACTTAAAAATAAATAAAATTTGTGGTAAATTAAATAGAAACAGTCGAGCAGACGAGCTGATGGTAAGAGACCATTGTCGTTCGTAATCGCCAGTGAAACAAAAGTCATTTACAGGAGCGCATTTCGTTGTTTAAAACACCTATAGTCCAAAAGCTTATGTGCGAATTGTTAGTGGCTCCGGAGGGAAAACTTCCGACATTTGGATTGGCCACTAACTAACCCCTCCTTCAATCCGCACTTTAGCAGCTTGGTGAAGTACGCTATAGGTCTCCTCAAGAGGAGAGATAAGCTTAGTGCTCAGTTGTTTGCCGTTAATGGGTTTAAGACAAGCCAGGCCAATGTGTTTGACAATTCTTAATCACCCTAAATAGTAACTAATATTTTATAGAAAATGAAAGAAGTTTTTTTTTATCTGCCTATTACAACAGGATAGGATTAGGAATTAAAGTTATGAAAAATATTTTAGAAAATAAAGAAAAGTTTGCATGGTCCTTTGGACAGAATTAAAAAAAATACTTTAGGCAACATTTTATACACAGTACAAAAATATTGTTTATTTACGTGCACCTACCTAAATAGCGGAAAAAATATGCAGAATAGGCATGAAGGTGAGTAACGAATAGCGGTATAAATTCTCGTATCTACAACCTAACTAATCATATAAATTGATCGTTGTGTCAACTGCGACGCGTGCAGTGCCGGTCCAGACCCGCATCCTGGCGGACCGCACCACGGTGGAGGCGGGGTCGGAGCTGACGGTGCGCTGCGACGTGGACGGCTACCCCGAGCCCGACGTCTTCTGGACCAAAGACTCTGTGCGCCTGCTGCCCACCGACAGGATCACGCCTACTGGTCAGTACCTAACTCTTATAGGGAACTTTACTTAATCATTACCGGTTACCAAGCCGTACTAACGACGTAGAGAAGTAGGTTAACAAAATAAGTAGATTATGTAAAGCACAGAACAGTCACTTGGAAGTAAACTTCGGTAAGGCCCGTAACAATAGGACTGAAGCTCCTCTGGCGTGCAGCGCGCAGAGACTTGGAGAAAGTAAGTAGCTGTTCGATATGACCTGGGTTCGATTTCCAGCGAGGAGGTAACCTAATTGATTAAATTAGAATTTTTGTTCTCGGTTTGGACATGCATGTTTTCAGCCTCTACAGAAATTACTTTTCTGTGGGTGAACTAATGGTACCTACCTACCTAATTTGTTGGTGTTAACAGAGGCGCGGCTGACGATCAGCAACGCAAACATCAATGACAGCGGCGAGTACGGCTGCCACGCCAGCAACGCGTACTCCTCGCACTCCGCCAGCGTGCGGATCACTGTGCAAGGTTTGATATTGTTTTTTAAAATTAAAAAAATAACTCAAGTTTTATTTTCACCAAACATAACTAAGAAACATCTCGATTGCGTTAGCCTTCTAACAAAAAATACCGCATTATAATGCGGTATCGGTACATCCGTTTAGAAGTTACGATGCCTCAGACAGACACATTTACAGGTCAAACTTATAACACCCCTTTTTGCCTCGGGGTACAATTATATACTCTGTGGTCGGGGGTTAAATAACAAACTGTCGGAATATTTGATGATACGAAGTAGTGGTCCGCTACAGGAATACTCCGCCCTGCCGCAAACCTAGGATGGTTGAATCCATTTACCTGATTATATCTAATCCAATATACTCAATTGTGTAAGCTAACTTTGATTTTAGCAAACCAAAATACATTATAATGTGTTACCATATTGTGTTCCAGGTGTTTACATTCCAGCGAAGTGCACAGATAATCCATTCTTTGCCAACTGCGCGCTCATCGTTCGCAGCAGATTCTGCAACCATCATTATTACTCAAGGTGATTAATGAATATGCTATGATTTAAAACTTCCTCATCGTGCACACATTTCACTAAGATTACCCACAATCTAATAAAACAAAATTGCTACGTATTCATGAAACTTTACTATCTATGTCTGTGCATGAAACCATGAATTGATTGCTAAATGATCCATTGAACAGCGCTACAAGACTCCTTCAATACAGTTAACTCACCTATAATTTGAAATATACAAAAATATTCATATTATTATACCTGTGTAGGTACATTCATATTTGGATGTATTGTTATTTTTCTTATATAGGTACTATGTTAAATATGTTTCACACGTCTATATATATTAGTTTTTAAGTCTATATTTTTGTATGTATGTTAGTCTGTAAGGTATTTATATTATGGGCCTCGATGCCTGAAATAAAGATTTATTATTATTATTATTATTATAAGTGCCTACTAGTAAAACTAAATTGCAATTCACTAATAACATATAGCTACATGATTCTGTAATTTTGTTAGTTCAGAAACATAGAATTAACTCTATTGTATTTGTTCAGGTTCTGCTGCAAGTCGTGCGTGGAGGCGGGGCAGCTGGACCCGCAGGAGGCCACCATGCAGGCCGACGAGCCCTGGAAGAAGAGGAAGTAGCAGCTCTACCTTTCAGCCACGCTGGGAACTTATCGTACCACTATAAACAATTAACCTCTTGGGTCAACTCATCATAAAAAACTCCTTAACGTTTTATCCTGATAGGGGCTGGGTTGTGTCCGATCTATTAAAAAGTTAAACCTGGCACAGAATGCTGATTATAATAATTTTCGCAACAGTTGTAAGGCTGATTTAGACCCTTTAGACCGGAGTAATTATGTTTGTTTTAAGCTCTACACTCTTTAGTTATCTTGTAATATTTCTCTTGAACCAGTGCAAACTTATTTGTTTAATCGTTGTTGTGTAAATCTAGCCTTAATAGATGTTCTCTTATAAGATGTTTAAAAACAAATGTAGGCCCAAATCAATAGCATTTATGAAGGAACACTCGTGCCATAACATACAGCAGGCCTTCAGAGTTCGAAGCAGTTCCGCTGTACGACTGTTGCCGAATAGCCGAAAATACCAATAGATTTACTTTAGATAGGAAATATCAACGTTTTATGTAAATATATATTTTAATGTCGCAATAAACTCCATCTGTGATGGATATAAATATTAAGGTGTGTAATTGTGTGCAGTCACAAATATTTAAGTTAATGTATTACTTCGCAACAAGATTTTGATTTGATTTATTTTATTTTAGAATATTGCTTTGATAATAATACTCAACTGTCCGTGTGTTCGACCTGATTCCCGTTCAGAATGATGTAATTTGTAAGTAAATTGTTAGCGGGCGTTTATCACAGATTTTTTGCTAATTTTTCGGGTAACATTCGCATTGTTTGAAAACTTATGCGTAGTGTAAAACGGCGACCGATATAGTTTGTTTGTTTTATAAATTAAATGTAAAACACAAATTTAAATATTGTAAGACTTGTTCAGAAGAAGGTTTTAGGCGATTTTTTATACAGTGTAGACGCAACTCCAATACATCCTGTACAAAACTAGTTGTTATATAAATTGAACGTTACTATTTGTTTAGTGTTGTATTACGTATGTCCAGTGGATTGATATTTGGTGCAAACGCCTGGCTAGAATCTCAAGAATATAATAAATATGCACAAAATATAATGGAATTAAACACAACGGTGTTATACCGCCATACTTAGTTTTTATATAGAACTTAATTTTATTTATAAACAAAAAATACATTGTGACAAATAACACACCTATGAATTAAACTTAATACCTAAGTTATAACTGTATGAGATACTTAGTTTAGCTATTGCAAGTCATAATAATTTCACCGTTTTTGTAAGATGTAAATAGACCAACAATAAAATGCGTATAGTACCTACGTCATATTTCATTTTTATTTACCCGTTTTGTTTAATAACACTCACATAAATAAACCTACAAATGATTCTGTCGTGAGTTCGAGATATAAGCATAAAGCAGAATAGATTTTACATAGGGCTATCAAAAGCCTAGTAACAGAAGTGGATAATTAATATCGAAACAAAAAAACCCCATCCAGTGCAGTAACATAAATCTTTATTTACATACCGAAATTCACAGTCAATTTAACAAGTAGACATCCTAAGTTGTTGAATGAAATTACAGCGAGAAACATCGAGGGAGATCTACTGATGATTTGTATATACAGTCGCCACGCCGCCGGCGCCGCCCGCTGTGCGCTCAGCACCATCTTTACAACTAACACTTATTGTCAGCGCGTTCACAAACTAATAATCATGCTGTTTCGTGACGTGAATCGGCTATGCCTGTACATAATTTACTACAGTGTGCTAATTTATATATATTCCACTATTTACCTCGTCCCCATCACTCCGGCGTCTGCTAAAGCTTCCTACACGTTAATAGTAATACAGCAAATACAAATATTACTTAATACAAATATTAATAAAACTCAATAAAATAATTTTTATATACACCAAAATTATAATTTACTTTACATAAGTAGTGGTAATAGCTCGCCCCAACGAGGAGCGGGTGCGTCGGTGAGGCAGGTTACGGTTACATGAGTACACGCTCACAGCGCACCGGGTCTCCGTTCGGGCGCCTGTAATGACTTAGCATGCCGCGCAAGCTGGCTGGCTCCTGCCGCCGCCGACTCCGCCCATCATACAAGCTCGGCCGTCGGCTCGTCGGCCCGTTCACTATTTTCTCCTACCTATCTTACCGGGTCGCGTGCGGGCCCCTTATAGTATCACAATAAATGTTAAACTAAACGGAGCTCCCACTAAATGCTAAATAAATTCCTACTACAAAAAATAACAGTAGAAAACTCAATTCACAATTAGAATAAAATGAACTCTGCGCGTTTTATGATCGCGCCAGATACATCCACACATCCTAATTCATCACTCCTTCGTAGGTACACAATAGTATTAAAAAAAACTTCAACCGCAAGCCGACGACAGCCGGTCGGCCCGCGTGAGCAATAAATACACAGAAACTACACTCAATCGAGGCGACGAGCTGGCTTACAATAAAATAAATGCGTCGGCGCCCGCACGCGGGATACGCGTCGGACGCTCGCGCGGTACGTATACGGTACAACAATGATACACGTCACAGTTTTGTCGTCCAGTAAGTAAACTTGGCGTATCACAACAGGATACCTGATGCATCCCGGTGGAGCACAGCAGGGTCGATGACATGGCGGGTTGCTCGGTGCGGAGGTTACGTCCGGTGATAAAACCCAGAGTGAAGATAACGAGATCCATTAAATACCTTCTTCGAAGTACTGTTGTGATGGGTAAGGGGATCCAGACAGTTCATCCAAAGATAACAGACCCCCGTGCAAGCGCACCCGTATCGTACACGAACGTCCGTTTGCAGTACACCGCATGCACTCCTGCAGCTGACGTCGTCCGCGCGATACGTACACGTCACACAATCGAGCCGTCCGGGCAAAGGTCCACAACACGTAACACTGGCCGCTACACACTTAAGATACGACAATGAGTAGACACTTCATCGTCCGCGCAAGGTGTCCCCGCGGCGGTCGAGGGCGGCGGGCGCTCAGTCGAGCACCTGCGACACGATCTTCTCCATGTCGTGGTCGATCTCGTCGGCGGTGGGCGGCGGCGGCGCGGGCGGCGGGCCGTGCGGCGGCGTGGAAGGCGGCGGGGAGTGCGCGGGCGGCGCGGCGGGCAGCGTGAACGGCTCGTCCAGCTCCTCCAGCCCGGGCGGCGCCGTCAGCTTGCCCAGCTCCTCTTGCAGTTTCACGTAGTGCCGCTGGAATATAACCATACACTTTAAATATGTTTCTGAAGATTAAGACTACTTCGTAAAGCTAGCTACTAAGGGCCGACTAAGCCCTATAAGTTTGTACTGACCAACATAAACGCTTACACACTCATACCCCGCATTAGGTTTTTACCTGCGTCGCGGGTGGCATATCTATCTGTCACATAAATATCTGCCCCGGCCGGGAATCGAACCCGGGACCCCTCGCTTCGCAGGCAAGGTCGCTTCCAACTAGGCTATAGGGTCAACTTAAACCAAAAGTTTATGTCTGAAAAAGTCAATATATCGAGTAATTGAAATGATTGATACAATACAAACATTACTAGATGTTGACTGATGATGTATATAGTATACGTACGTCAAATATTATATTGTATAATGTGTTAGTGGACAGTACCTTGAGCGCCATGAGGTTGAGCTGGATGCTGCGCTGCGTGCGCTCGTCGCCCGTCTGCTGCTCCAGCTCCGTGATCCAGTTGGCCACCGTCTGGATTATCTCGTTGCGTTTGATCCAGAAGTGCGTTTGAATCACCTGCACGACATCCCAATATTAACGTGTATTAAACGTGCTGTCACACCAATAAATGTTATTATGTTGAGAAATGTTTAAAACTTTTTGTAATATATGTTTGTGACACCAGTTGAATTATAAAGCTGTGTTATTGTCCAATGAAAAAACCGGGCAAGTGCGTGTCAAGCCACGCGCAATGTACGGTTCCTTTGCTTCGGACAGACGGACGGAGGGACATGACGAAACTGAAAGGTTCGATTTTACTTCGGAACCCTAAAAATCGCCATTAATTTACCAAATTAATTAACCAATAAAACTTCGTCTATTATTGCTCGCTTTTTTTCTATACACATATTGCCAATCCCCTACAGCTCTCACCTCTTTAAAGCACGGCTCGGGCGACCGCAGGTGGTCCAGCATGGCCCAGCGCACGCACGCCTGGTAGATGTTGGAGTTGTACTCGAGCGAGGCGCTGTTCCCGACCCGCGTGCCGCGCGACCGCTCGTAGCCCGGCTCGTTGAAGTACGGCTCGGGCACCAGGATCAACGATTGGATCGACACCAACACCTAACAACGTCAAGTCATGTGAGGATCATTAAATGTTTTTAAAGTTCTGGGACTACCCAGTAGGGTTCTCCTCGTGAGAAAACTATGTTTATTGAAGCGTATAGACATCGAAGGAGTAGAGAGGAGGTAACAAAAGGTCATGTTTACTTGAAACGATTTTTGTAACGTTTTACCGTCACGGCTACATAAGTACCAGATAAAAATAATAACCAGAAAAGTAAAATAAAGAAAAAAATATAGCTCTTCTTTTTGTCCAGCAAGCGTTGTATTATACTTTTTGTATTACCGATATTCATAGTCGACGTTGACCAGTTCCTAGACAAGCCATATTATTTCGTTGGTCATTACCTGCAAGAAACTAGAGGTGTGCGCGTTCCACTTCTCCTCGGGGCGGCCGTGCCAGGTGTTGAGCACGGAGAGGCACACCTTGCCGTCGTTGTACAGGTTGGGGTTGAAGCGCACCGAGTGGCGGCCCGTGGTCTCCAGGTTGATGAGCATGGGCACCGCGGGGTACTCCGCCGGGAAGTACACGTCCAGAATGAAGCAGCCGTTCGCGTACGGCGTGTCCGACGGGCCCGTTATCAACACCTGCAAACAACACGCACTTGCTATTACCCAACAGGCGATCAACAGGCAAATATTTATTGCATATTTTTTATACTATCTTCGACCTACCGACTTATTGTTATTATTTTTTTTACCAAAAAGCTTTGTGTTATTGAGTCTTTATCGCTATTACTCCTCCTCTATAATAATTCCGAAATTATGGTAGATTCAAAACATTTGATGTTCATATGTGTATTTCGAGTTTGAATTTGAGTTGTACCACTATTCTGCTACTACTTATGTACAATAAAACTTACTTTTAAATCAATTTGTCAACACAATAAACATAAAAAACACTCCAAACCATACACTTCAAATGAAACAACATGTTAAATATGTAATTAATTACCTTCATAACGTCCAGCCGGTCGGTGTCGGTCCTGACGAACACGGAGGAGCTGTATGAGAGCGGCAGCGAGGTGGCGAGCGTGGCGGCCTCCTGCGCCAGCCGCTTCATGCGCGCGGGGTGCGTGCGTTCGCCCGCCGCACGCACCGTGCCCTCGAAGTGGTACGGCACCGTGAACCGGAACCCGCCGCCCTCGCCGCACTCCACTATCATCTCGAACGTCTCTGCAACGGATATACAACGTGACAATCAACATAGCACACTACAGTTGTACTACGTTATCACTACTTTATAGTATTAGATTCTGTGGTGTATCAGCTCCTTTTAGCTCCACGCCACTCGCATGCATTACCTGGAAGTTTACGTGACTATACCTACATAAGATGTCGTTGTCGTGTCCTACAATGAAGAAGCGGCCATTGATAATTATGTCATAGTTTAGACGTGCTAAGAAGAAATATTAAAAAGTCGAAAATTAAATCGAACAATATTCAATTTGTAAAATTTTTAGGAATATGTACTAAATTGAAGCCAAATCCCTGCTCACAGTATAATAAAAGCGAAATTTTACTTTTATCGAGCAAAAAATATTGTAAGCTTAAGGTAACGTGCACTGACCGAACTGCATGGTGCGCATGAGCTCGATGTAGCGCGCCTCGCGTCCGGCCGGGCCCGCGGCGCGCGCGCGCACGCCCCCGCCCGCCTCCGCCTCGCCCTCCGCCTGCCACATCAGCGCGCTCGTCGCCTACAACACACACACATACATAAATATTTAGATTGAACTTATGCACTCATTCTACAGTTTCTGGTTGCAGACAACACATCCAACACGATTGTGTATCACAATTCCAATTCGTATATGGGAACTAAATAAAGGTTTTATGTACTACCGCACATCAGTGATTTCCTTATGTTTTTGTAAGAAATTATTCTTATTAACACTTTACTGTCATGTAAAAAACTGATGTCCGATTAATGGCCGATTACTTTTGATAAATAATTGACATTAATTTTGTACTGTTATAATTTGATTAGCATTTTGAATATACAAAGTCAAAGTATACATCATTCAATGTGTTTTTTGAAAACAAATAAAATTTGCTGCGACTTACCTGTATATCAGCTATTAGTGAGGCAAGTCCTTCATCCTCTTCAGATAATTCAGAATTACTAGAAGAACTAAATCTTTGGCTATAAGTCATTTTCCCGAATATGTTCTTTTTACTCATTCTGAAAGGAAAAAAATATATACTATAATTTATTATTTCCCAAGTGTATCCAACACAACAAAGAAATCCTGTCATAAAAATGGCTGCTTAGTAACAGTGTGTTTGAGTTTGTAAAGTAGGAATTGCCCAGTCAGCCATAATCTAACTCATTCGACTTAGCTTCGTACGACGCATCAAATCAAGAACGAGTAAAGAGTTACGTCACGTACGTTGGACACAAAGTGTTACCTGAGCTTGGTCGCGTACGAGTTGGTAGTGCGGCTCATGGTGTGCAGCAGGCGCGGCAGCGGGCGCAGCGCGGCCTGCAGGCGGGCCGAGCGCAGCGCGTGCAGCGCGCGCGCGCACCGCAGCACGCACACGTACAGCGGGATGTGGCGCGACATGTCCAGCACTGGCCGACAACACACAACACGGATACGTTACGGAAGATAATATCTTAAATGCTTATACATTACAAGGATTTTACTGTAATTGTGTTACATCTCACTATTCAATCTAGTTATTGAATTATGGAGTCTTTGATGAAGACCTCACTTTCGTAGACCCTTTATAAACCTTTAAAGTAACATAGCAGAACATAAAAATTTGGTTAAAACAGAACCCGCTTCAATGGCAGAGTGTAGATTAGATAGTTCCCATGAAAACAAACGGTATAATGATAGTTACCCGAGTCGTTCCTGAGGTAGGAGCAGATGGCGGGCACTAGCGAGCTGGGCGCCACCAGGTCGACGAACTCGGGCGGCAGGTCGCTCGGCTCGCAGGGTGCCGCCGCCCCCGGACTGGCGCCCTCCTCCGGCGGCCAGCGCTCGCCCGGGTTCATGTACGACGCCAGCACCTGTGTGTCATTAGTTCATCACACTCGTCAATATCCCCCATTACCGACAAAGCTTTATAGTATAACTAACTATTCACAAAATATTCACTTAATGCCAATTTCTTTTCAAATTTAAATGAAATTTTAGGTTACAATAGACAATTTAACAGTCATTACACCAGTTTTTACACACTGTATTAAATTTCTATATCTGTCACGGTCATAGCGAGTCATTTCAGATCAAAATCTACGGGACAAAAAAAGAAGAGTGATGTGCCCAGTACTGATCCTATTCTCGATACCAGCTCGAGCGTGGTGTGTATAGAAATAGAACAATGCTTCAGTTCACAAGTCTCTCTGTGAGGTGTACCTGCAGCAGCACCGTGACGTGTTCTTCCTCGAGCCGCTGGCGCACGAGCGCCTGCTCCACGTTCCACGACTGCTGCGTGGAGCCCGTGCCGAAGCCCGTGCCCTTCGCCCAGTACAGCTGCGACTTGTCCTCGCCCTTGCCGCCGTTCGACGTTTGGCTGTTCTGCACACGGAGTAACACACTCGGTTACAGTGGTGACAACTTCAAGATGCGAGTGAATAGATTTTTACTTTGTTTGTATGTTTGCCTTCATGGACTTCATCGCTTCTTAGTATCAGGTAGAATTGCAGTCAAGAATTAAGTTCTTATAAAAAAAAACGAATTCTGAATTTATGATATTCAAGCAATAATTATTTAAATTGACGTAAAAATGGTAAACCATTCCTAACATTATTATTATAAATAAAAAAGCGTAGTTTTTATTTCTAATTATAGTAATAAAATATGTACGGAACAATATGTAACTGTCCTAATTTGCAGGCTCGATAACTGAAGCGTACGTCACACAGCTCATAATCATAATATTGGTATCCCCAACAGCCGCGTGTACTCACATCACTAGAGGCGGGTCGGTGGTGCGTGAAGACGGCGAGGCAGGCGAGCACGAGCCGCACGGCGCCCAGCTGCAGCAGCGCGCGGCGCAGCGCCCGCCCGTCGTCCGTGCCCGCGGGCGCCGCCTCCAGCAGCCGCGCCACCACGCGGAACGGCAGCGTGCCCAGCGACCACCCGCCACTGCTGTTGTTGCCGTTGCTGTGGTTGTTGCTGTTGCCGCTGCCGGTGCCGCTCACTACGATACTCCCTACGAACGAGTTACGAGACATTACACGCTTGTTACTTATTGCGTTAATAAGTTATGCACAGTTACGGACAGTTCATTGAATCTAATAAAAAACTTAAAGGAACTTAATATCAATCGACCCTTGTGACTCATCAAAGTCAGTTCTGATAGCTAAAACAAAATTTATAAAGGATTTCTAAGTTAATGTACTGGTGATATTATCACCATTCTGTCATACGTTGACGACATATCTTATCTTATTGTACAATCGGCACACAATAACAGTATAAGGTTCAATACTAATACTAACGTCCGTCCTCGTCGTGCGCGACTCCGAGCAGCAGCCGCAGCAGGTGTTGTGCGCGCGCGCCCTCGTCGAGCAACGCGGCCGCGTAGCCCGGCAGCTTGAGCAGCAGCGCCAGCGCCACCAGCGCGTGCGCCGGCACGCCCGCCGCCACCGCCGCCTCCGCCGCGCCCGCGCCGCCGCCGCCGCCGCCCGACCCCCCGCCGCCGCCACCACCGCCGGCCACGCCCGCCGACGTCACGCCCAACTCTACCACCTCCTGCACAAGTCCACCGACATGCACATAACATACATTGTGAAATTGGTAAATTGCATTACAATTATCAACTTAAAAAAATAAAGCAATCATTTCGTCACTAAAATTACTGAACAATATTATGTAAAAAAATGTAAATAACGTTGGCGGCGAAAGAGTATTATACACAGTTTTGTGTTATTTTTCTCCCATAATTCGAAAAAGTGGTACATCAATTGAAGTTAAATTTTAATGTAACTATAATAAAATTATGATGAATCGACACGTCGATTACAACAGTCGTTGATACAATACACACCTCGTAGGGGTCGTCCAGCTTGACCCAGTCGAGGTCGTGGTGCGCGCTGGCGGCGGGCGGGGGCGCGGGCGCGGCGTGCGGGCGCGGCAGCCGCGCGGCCACCAGCGCCAGCCCGCCGCACGCACCGAACTCGCGCAGGATGGCCCCGCCCCCCGGCTCGTTCGACGCGCCGCTCGCTCCCGTCCACGCCTCGCCCGATGGCGCTGACATAATTATAATGCTCATTTAAATTTCACTTATTTTTTCGACGTTATAAATAATAAAAAGTTATGCTATTTCGGATTCATGAAATAGATATTTAAATTAAATTATGTATAGTTATAACAAACATTTAATTATAGTTGAAACGACAAAAAAATATCAATAGTACTAACCTCCGTTGGTGTTCAGGTGTAAAATGAGCGTCAAATGTGGACCGAACTCGTGTGGGACAGCCTCCGTCAACTGCGCCAGCGTGGTGTTTAAGGGAATGTAACCTTCCAAACCGGGAACTTTTACCCGGACTTTCGTCAAGTCTGTAACGGTCGGAAACAAAAATTTGCAGGTAAAATCAGTAGGCATTGATTGGTTAGTTAGGCTAGTTAGAATCGCTTACTATCGAAAAGTTTTAAAGAATTCACTAAGGCTAAAGAAGAGAGAGGCAACATCCTACCAAAGATATGAAATCAATTTCGAATGGAGAAGTCATATTATCATGAACCGATCAATACAAAAAACAGCTGATCTATACAAAATATGGAAGTTTAGAGGCGTGGGCAGCGTTGCAAGTGATAATACACATCCAGTATGCAATACAATGAAAATAAACCGTCTCTCACCGTCATTGATGAGAGTGGAGGGAATGGCGTCGCTGTTGGCCTTGCTCTGCCTCTTCTTGCTGGTCTGCTGCTTGAGCGAGGTATTCTTGACGTCCTTGACCCGCTTGTCCTTGGAGGCGCTGGCGGCGGCCAAGGACAGCTCCCAGGCCTCCGCCACCGTCACGAGAGCCGTATCGGACGCACTGCGCAGCACCGACGCCGCGCCAGCCGCACCGCCCGCACCGCTCATACACCCGCGGCTGCTGTCCTCTAATACTGGTACTGTTGATACACGTTTACTTTGACTTTGACTTTGACTTTGACATATTGAGGATGTCATTTGTAATTCGTTATCTTATTGAAGTCTATTGACGTAGGCAAGGATATTAGTCGATGCAGTCATGATTTATTTTATATAGCACTAGCTTTTGTACCGCGATCTCATATACGTGGAATGCATATAAAATCAAATAACCATGGCATACTTTTGGAAAATGTAGATAAATTAAGATTTAATAATATCTGATATCGATGAAATACACATTGATATAAATATTGAAAGGCCACAGTACCCGGCGGGCGATGGTCGTGCAGCAGACAGCGCACGGTGGTGGAGAGCGGCACGGTGAGCAGCGCGTGCGCGCGCGCGGCGGGGTGTGCGGGCGCGGCGGCGGGCGGCGCGCCGGCCCAGCGCAGCGCCACCGTGCCGCGCTCGCCCGACAGCACCAGCCGCAGAATCAGCGCGCGCGTGAACCCCGTGATGCCCGACCCGCCTGCACCAATAGTAGACCATTACAAATAGTTGCTCGTTGTCCTAAAGTACGTTTTAGACGAGTCTTATATGGTAAACAATCTTAGAATAACTTTTTATTCAATGTATTTTTTTTATTCAATGTAAATTAAAATTGATAAAAAAATAAACAGAATTTAATTTTGACATGAAATGATTATGTTTTCATTATGCCTTCATTTTAACTACAAATTACGATTTAAACATACAAGACTTTTTACCAAATAGGACTTGTCTAAAAAAATTGAGTATAAGTGAGCGACAAAAACGCAAAAAAAAAGCGACGCGACGATCATTTAAAAGGACACGTGACATGAAACAACACGTTACCAGAGCAGGGCACAGTCTCCAGGATCCAGTGCAGCGTGTGCGCGAACAGCTTCTGGTTGGCGGGGTGGCACACGGTGAGCTCGGCGAACAGCCGCACCGTCTCCTCCTCCAGGTGCGCGTACTGCGAGCCCTCTTCCCACGAGCTGCAGGACACAGGACAACATATTATAACTTACTTACTATCGTCTAACTATACCGACACACCCACATAATGTATCATAATGTACGTATGTAATTGTTCTTTGTAAAAATCATATTGTTCATCATTCGCATCTTGAGAAATCCATACTGTGTCACGGCAAATGAATTAATAAAAAATCGTGCTCGTATTGGTATTTACACGAAGAGGTACGTCTTTAGGACAAAAGCTTTTTCGTATTACCTACATTGAAGTTGTTTTATTACTTAGTATGTTGCTATTACTCAATTATTAATTACTCTATTGTCATTTAATTTTACCTTACATAATATTGTATAGTGATGTACTCATGCAGCCGTGACGATAAAACGTTACAAAAACGTTGCATTTTTTCTTACCCATGGATATAGAAGCATCACTTCAATTAATTTGCAGGAGTTCACACATGCAAAAGGACTTCAACTCACCAGTGATGCGGGCGGGGATGGCACAGCATGGCCAACAGTGGCCGCCAGAAGATATTGCCCGTGGGCGAGCCGAGCCAGTCCTTCAACCGCCGCTCGGAACAGGCGCACGCGCACCACTTCACCGCACTGCGTATCCACTTCATTGCAGCTACTTCTGGGAAAGCATTTAATTATTAATTACATTTCAGTTATAGCTATTAATTAAACATTACTTAAGAAACAAGAGCCAATTTTAATGGTAGAAAAAACATGTGATTTTGTTCATGTTGTGCAGGGCTCAATAATAATAATCATTAATTAGTTATGTTATTGCTATAATATATAAAATATACAAACCATCTTTCTCTTGGCCCGATCTATCGACATTGTGCATATTTGTGTTAACTTGAGCGTTTAATTGTTGCTTAATAGTTTGTAGTTTGTGTTCACTGTACTCTGTAAAATAAATTTAAAATCATTAGAACAAGTATCAACATCATATCATAAAAAAAATATTTTTTTGAAACTAAAAAAAGACAAATTTTAATTAATTTACAAAAATAATTATTGATAAACAAACAATTTGTTTTAGCAAATTACTTTCGGTTATTTAGGTTTGTTATAATAATTTCATTTACTGTCCGCCTTATTTTGGAAATTACGACAAAATGACCCTCTAACTTCGTTTACCAAATAGGATTCATCTAAAAAAGTGGCCATGTAGTACGCACCGGCAATGGCCCTCACGAGCGCGACGGGCAGCGGCGAGTGCAGCAGCGCGAGCGTGGCGGCCGGCGACATGGCGGCGGCGGCCAGCGTGGCCAGCTGCCAGCCGCGCACGCCGCGCGCGCTCCACGCGCCCTCCGCCCCGCCCGCGCCGCTGGTCGACTTCGTGTCGTCAGTCAGACACTCCATGCTGTTGCATTAACATAACATACGTAGCGATATAGTTCCAATATGTAAAACTCAATCCGTCCGCCATTTTAAAAAAAATTGTTCTCAACCTTACGAACTGGAATTTTTTTAGCTGTCCAATAAACCTTTAAAAGCAAATTAAGACAAATAAAATAATAACCTTTCGTCCGAATGCGTAGGTATTTCCATCTGCTCCAGTAATAGCTTGAACAGTTGAGGACGAATGTAACACATCGAGCATAGAACTGAAAAAAGACATAGAACAATGTTAATTAAAAATCTTTAGGTACTATGTATAATTGATTGAAATGAAAAATTTTACTATACTCACTTGCGTCTAACGCCTTTTTCAGGAGATTTGCTTCTGGCACGTCCTTTACCCAAGTGTACACAAGCTCGAATAAGTCGTCAGTCATTAAGTCTTCTAAATTGTCTAATGTTTTCTCCTCTTTGAGAGTCCATAATACCTGCAATTAATATATGATTTTTATTTTACTGGAATCTGTTTTAAGACTAAAATTTGGTTAACGGCTTATAAATCGTGATTTTTTTGAAATAGAATGCTAAAACAACGACATGCTCATACCTCAGCGAGGGTATGCAACAGCGCCGCAGAAGGTGTCTTGCGCTCCCTCAGCCAGCGCTCGGCGGCGGCGGGCAGCCAGCGCACGTACTCGTCCGCGCAGCCAGCCGCACAACGCACGCACAAGGCGCGTACGCACGCACACAGAGCGCCCACGCCACCGGCACCCACACCGGCGCCGCTGCCTATCTGGAACGCTGTTCCAAAACACGAACTCGTTTTAAAACTAAACATAGCAACAAACCATAATTATCCCACAGCTGGGTTCGGGGTCTCTTCTCACAATGAGGCCATAGTCTACCACGCTGACCAAGTGCAGATTGGTAGACTTCACACACTTTTGAGAACTTTATGGAGAACTCTCCGGTGTGCAGGTTTCTTCACGATGTTTTCCTTCACCGAAGCAAGTAATAATTTACTTCTAATACGTACATAATATTTGAAAATTAGAGGTACATGCCATTTGAACTCAGGCCCCTGCGTTCGGGAGACCAATGTTCTAACCGCTAGGCTATCACTGCTACACTCTAATTACTCTTGAACTCACTTTAATTACACATTATTTTGACTTACTTAACATGGCGATTTGAGGTCACTTTAAAAATTAATAAATTACAAGATTCAAAACACTATACATAAAGTTACATAAAATAAAATGAATACTAATTTTACTTATAAGTAAAGCAAACTTCGTGTCTACTATTATTTTCTTTCTCAAAACAAAAATGTTGTCATGTCCAATCTTCTTATCACTATAGCTATTGTACGAGCCAAAAATGCTCATACAGTGTTAACTTTATTTTATACATTAGTCGTCACCTAAATGCCGGCACGCGCGGACCTACTGACTCAGGCGACCAAACGTAAACAGTGGTTCAATAAACATACGTAACTTAACTACGCGTCCGTGTATAACTTCATCTCCCATAACCAACAAGTTACAACCGGGTACCGCCAACACAACGCGGCGGCCCCAACATCATTTTTGGTCCTTCGAGCCGGACTTTAGATCCAATTGAACAACTTCACAACATAACATCAGCTAACACCAACAAAACCTCAACGTGTAGTTACCGTGCGCGTGTGCGTGTGCGTCCATGTCGAGCAGCGCTGCGAGCATGGCGGGGCGCAGATGGGGCGCGGCAGCGGCTGCGTTCAGCAGCGCGTGGTGCGCGTGCGGCGCGTGCTGCGCCAGCACGGCGGCGCACAGCGCGCGCAATCCACCGGCACCCAACGCACTCCACCGTGACGCATCCAGACGCGCGCGGGAACACGCCGCCACCACGCACGCCCAGTTGTTGCTGATTTTGTAATAGGGTAACCAATTTAGTACAAAACAATGTGCACGGTAAAGATTGTATTTTGCTACCTTTCTTATATTTTACAACTGTACAAAGTTTTCTAGCTTTAAATTGCAATACTGATTTGATATAAAATATTGACAAGTGTAGTTGCAGTAAATTAGTAATAAGTTACCAAGTTATATGAGGTTTGAAGCGTAGTTCACCAATGTCGATTGATAAAGTCAAACAAACTTGATCAATCACGGTCGACACAAGATCCAATGCCCGAAAGTAGTACAGCATAAGCGACTTACTCGTAATTGTCAAAGGAGGGTCTATCGGGATGTGGCGGCGCGAACGCCGGCGCGACGAGCAGCTTGAGCTGCAGCAGGCCCATGTTGGCGGAGTCGCGCGGCTTGTACAGCCGCAGCTGCACGGTGGTGCACACGACGGGCCGCGTCACCGCCAGCCGGATGAACATCATGCCGGCCGTGTGCTGCGGCGGGCCCAGCGGTGCCAGCGTGCCGCCGCACCCCGCCTCCACGCCCACCGCGCCCGGACACGCTGTGCACATAGCGTACCATACGTAAAGTATTTGTTGCCTTATTATATTAAAAAATACTAAATGAGATGATAATTTCTATATTATGTAGCATTGTTCTTAATATTTTCTTTAAGTTGGTGGTCAACTTTCTAATTAAATAGAGGCAATATAAAAAACCTGCTCAGGACCGGTCAGTGGCACAAGTTAGGAAAGGTCTATACAACAATGGCTGATGGATGGGACAGAATAGTAAATTGCCTGATTAGTGATACGAAGATCTGATCAACATACTTGCGAGACTGGTGAGATGCGGCTGCAGGTGGACCTCGTAGAGGCGCGCGGCGTACGGCAGCGACAGGGTGAGCGCGAGCGACGCGTCGTCCGCGCTGAAGAAGTGGTAGGACCAGGCGGCGGCTCGCACGCGCCGCGCCGCGCACGGTCCCTGCCCGCCCGCGCCGCCCAGCAGCACGTCCGCCGCCTGCGCCGTCGGGTTGCCGCACGTTACCGTACCTGACGGATGGTTTATAATATTTTAGGTATTTTCATGCCCCAACTCTGAGTCACTAACGGTTACTTTAATCGCTAATTAGTAAATAATCACCATACAAATTCTGTACTAAGGAGCGATTTAAGTAACCTTCAGTTGTTGTGTTGAGTTGGGGCGTTAGTCTCCGGTCGGCCAGTTTGATCTTAATCAAATAGAAATTAGACATAATAATAAGACGCATGTGGTGCACTCTGATAACCAACGGAGATGTTATATCCTTATAATATTTTTCGGTTATTATGTAGTCAATAGCGTCATACAATATATTTATTTTCTACACATTACTTACATAGTGGTGCAATGTTGACCAATCCATTAGTGGTTTCGATGACCAAAGGTTGCGACTTCTTGTTGTTGGATGAGGCGGCCGTGGACAGGTTGATCAGTTGTGGGGGCAGCTTCAGATGGTTCATGAGAGATGACACCAGACCTTGGCTGCCGCTGGGTCCAGCCTATGTAAGAAGGATAACATTTCTATATTAATATACCCAACTAACACTCAATGGCACATTTAAACTACAACATATACTAGCATTTTGCCATATAAGCGCGCCAAACAGATATGTATTTACATATTTATTTAATGTGTTCACGATTTACATCGTAGCAGCAACATTTATCAGGCTTAATAAAACTATCTAGTATCAACCTAAACCAATTTTTTATGTTCCATAATACATCTAGGATATGATTACGCTGTACGCACCAAGTGACAAGCGGTAAGTTTCTCGATGGCCAGCTCCAGCCCGCCGGCGTCAATGAACGCCTGCAGCGCTTCCGGTTTCTCCAGCAGGCGGATGATGAGCTGCTGCATCGCTTGCGACAGATTCAACACCTCGTCCTTGCCTGCGAATTATACATAGTTAGTTGTTTCTTATTGATTGAAATTTGATAGAAAATTTTATTTATAATTCCACTGCCTATTGTTAAGTTAAAACACCATCAGCTAGCATTTAGCATAGATGGTGAACCTTAATAAATAGGATTGTTTTACCAGCAAATAAACCAAAAAATATTGAAATTTTTACGTATGAATATTCAAGGTGTATTAATTACTGCTCTCAACTTGATAAACCATATTATCTTTATAAGAATTTCTAGTTTCTTATTAATAGTTAACCATACAACTTTTCTCATAAAATGAAAACTGAAGTTACATGCAATGTTAACAGTGATTCAATATCGAATGATGGTGCACTCACGCAAGAACTCAATGAGGCTGGGAACCATTAGTGCGGCGTTGGAGGCCACGCTGGCCATCTGCGCCACCAGCCAGAACACCTCCTCCTTCACCGACGAATACTCCGCCGGGGGCTCGCCGTTCATACCTTCATCACAAAACAACATTGTATACTAACTATCGACTATCGATATTTTTATATTGCCATCATCACCATTATCGCCAAGCCATAATTGTCCCACAACTAGTCTTGAGTTTCCGTTCACAATGAGAGTTAATACCATAGTTCGCCACACTGTTAAGTGTGGATTGGCTCATGAAAGGATGCAATAATTTATTTTAGCTAGGATAGTAAATTAAATAAATCAATGATGAGTGAATTGTTAACATACCAGCATTCAACAGCATAGTGTTCATTCCGTCACACAAGGACAATGTTTTGTAAAACTTCTGCATAACCGTCGACTGTTGAAGCACTGAAAAGAAAATAATAAGTAAATTATATGTATACATTTAGTAGTATATGGATATTTGCATCAGGATTATCTAACATATTATATTATGTATTGGAACGAAGTTCCTTATCGCGCGTTGTGAAAAGGGGCTAGACGGAAAATTACAACACTTTTTGATTCTTACGAATGACGACACTTTTTTTGAAGTGATTCAGAGAGTTTTACAGAGATGGCGCTATACAACAAAACAATACTTAAATCGAAAGGAACTTCGTTCCATCCGGGTGTCCCTTGACACCTCTCATGTTTTTTTTTACTTTTATACTTTGTGTGTGTACGCTGAACCTACCTCTCGAAATTATTTACCCGTAGCAGGTCTGCTGATAGAAATTTCTTCAGAAATAAGCAGTGCCTTTGTACATAATTATCAATATGTTTAGTCTTAATCGTATATTTCGTTGTGTGTACATGAACTAATAAATAAACATAAAATAAAAATGAAAAGTTATAATACGGAAAAATGGTACTCAATGTACTCATGCATGATATATATTTTGCTTCCCGAGATAGTTACTACCCTCCTAAAATCGACCATGAAATGCTTTATAAATGTTTCGATCGTATATCAAATCTGGCGCTACCTTATTAAGCGGTATCGCGTCATTGATACGTTTAGTTACCTAATATCAATGAACAACGATGACAGTGAAGGCGAGTTAATCAGGTGTCTCGTCAGCTCGTGTATCAACTCTATTTATAAAAAGCAATGTAAGCATCAAGGTACCGGTGTCGGCCATGGTGGGCGGGCGCGGCGTCTGTTGCTTGCGCTCGTCCTCCACGTTGGTGGCGTCGGGCGAGTCTTGACTGCCACTGCCACTGCCGCTACTGCTGCCCTGCTGGCTGGCCTGCGCCTTGCTCTCGTCCGTCTGCGCCGCGGCCGGACTGCCCGGGCCCGCCGCCCCCGGACTGCCCACCATAGATGACGCCGACGGCGGACTCGACGCAGACTGACAAGAGAACATTGAAAACATTGTACACGATATCTTAAATTGTTATATTCGCTCTCGCTCGCAGTGAAAGAGCTACTATGGTTTCATGCTTATTTACAAGACAAACAGAACAATAATTATGTTCATCAAAAACCTGAAAAGCAACGTCAGTCGAATGAGAATCGCCTCAAATGTAAACGTTTTATCGTAACGACTGATCAGGCGGTCTATTATGAACTCTTAATTCCAGCCAAGTTCTAGTGTAAACGGTCAAATTCGTGTTATGAAAGCAATCACGTGATACTTTTTAGCCAATCATACGTCGTTTAAAGCCCGAGAAATAAATTGCCTGGAACATGAATGGTTTTATAAAAGTTCCTAATAAGCCCACAGGTGTATCCGTCACAATCGAGGCAATCATCTTTTTGTACACCTTTACTTACATATAAGACAGTCCCTATATCAAATATAATATAATGGGACCAACAGGACGTGTTGGTCGGTACTAACCTGTGCGGCGTGATGTCGGTGGTGCATGGTGGGGGGCAGCGGCACGGCGAGCAGCTTGCGGCAGTAGTGCAGCAGCTGTGCCAGCACGGCGCGCCGCAGCGGCGCCCGCCGTCCGCCGCCCGCCAGCACGTCCGCGATCAGCCCCGACAGCCGCGCCTCGCCGCCGCCGTCCGCGCGCGCGCCGCACGCACTGCGCACCCACCACGAGCTCGCACTCGCTACGCAACGCATACACATACACCGATTAACAATTTTATCAATGTAAACACTTGCTCTTGCTGTTGTATTTGCAAACATTCTCAACCTAAGTCGTGAGCTTATACTTAACACATCCTGGATAATACAAAATAATATGGCATCAGTGGTGACATGAAGTTTCTTTAAAAACAAATAGGCTCACATAAATAGGCACACAAATAGCCACATAGGATACCATTAAGTTTTACATTTCTTGTAGGCATTTGAAAGGCTGAAGTTAAACTAAATAAAAAAGCGGCGGTCTTATTTCCTTTGTCAACAAAGTTGATTTTTAAAACAAATTCACATCTCTGCAGAAGAAAGGTTACATGTGACTCACCAACGGCGTCAATAAGGGGCATGGCGTGGTATAGATGTTTTGGCGCCAACGCCGGCAGCAGCGAGTGCGCCGCGCGCAGCAGCGTGGCGTGCAGGTCCATGGCGGAGTTGGCGTGCGAGTGCGACCACGGCGCGCGCCAGAGCAGCACCAGCGCGCGCAGTGACGTCAGCGCGCCCGCCGCGCCGCGCGCCATCACCACTCGCGACAACACTGACTGCAGGGCGGCCGTGGCACCGGCTCCACCCCCTATGGTGCTGCCGCCCTAATAAACCAAGGCGAAGGTGTTAATTGAAGTAAAAATTTATAAAAATTAAAAAAGCTAATAAATAACAAAAAAAAAAACTATTACTTACACTATACAAAAAAAAAATCTAAAATCTAAAATTTTCTATTATTAAGTCTCACATACTGTATTTGTGTACAAAAATTGTTAAATAAATAAATAAAAAAGGAACTTGAACTAAATTCACAATTTTACAATATTACATTCAAATTATGTAGTAACTGTATAGAAAATAAACTTTTATGAACGCCATTAAGCCATATTTGATGGCATTTAATTTACTTACAAGATAAGGCTCCGATGCGACCACTGATCCATCCGTGTTAACATCGATGGCTACGAACTTCACTAGCGCCGTGACGAAATGTTCACATTCAAGAATAACCCTTCCCATTGTCTGAGTACTGCCCTCCTGCTGTAACAAGCAAAATCAGTAAGTAAAAATTATTTATATTTGCTATTCTATTCCTATACGGAATAAATAGAATAAATATCATACTGACCAATAACGGCAAGCTGGCGATCCAAGCCAAAGCCTGCATGGACAGCACCCAGCATCTCAGCGAGATATTATCCAAGCTGAAACAAATTTCAACAACATGAAGTTTATGTTTCGATGCTATTCACATAAAAGGGACATTTTTATGCAACCTTGTCACATATCCAGCCGGTAAACTGTTAAAACTTACTTAGAGAGCGAGTAGAGCAGCGCGGACACGGTGTCGGAGGAGAGCCGCACGCGCGGCGCGTCCGCGGGCACGGCGAGCGCCGCCAGCGACCACGCGCCGCCGCCGCCCCACGCCGACCCGTTCAGCGTCAGCCACAGCGACACCACGTTCTCCATGAACGTACAGTCCAACTGTACAACACACTTGTACGGTGAATGCCACGATATTTTAAATACAATAATATTCAGTCCGTTTGCTGTTTTGGAAATGACGCAGTGGTAGATCATTTTCATTTGATTTCAAACCGATCAATAAAATGACTAACCTGATTCTTAAATTCAAGCGCGAGATGTCTGAACACGTCGTAAAGCGTGTGCGCTAGAGGCGGCGGGGGCCGATGGATGGGACACATGGGCAGTCCGGGCGAGGGAGCGGGGAGGGGCGCGCCGGGCGGGCTGGCGGCGGGTGCGGGCGCGGGCGCGGGTGCGGGCGCGTGCGGCGGCTCCTCGTGCCGCGGGGGCGAGCGCGCGTGTGCCGGCGGCCGGATGCAGGGCGCGCGCAATGCCAGCGGCAGCGCCGCGCCCGTGTTGACCAGGACGCGCCGCGCCGCCGCCTCGCTGGCCGCCGCCGCGCCGCTCTCCAGTCGCGCGTCCACGCACGACGATATGTTGCTGCACGTTATTTATGTCAACATTAATATTATTAAACATAAAAGCCGTACTATTATTACAATAACATAAATGACTACACTATATTAAACTTACCATGACGTATCGGTTCTTTAAATCATCAAGGGAGCGTGAAATCAATTGAAAAGCTTAGTACACTTTATAATTTTGATATACTCTACTCACTGACTAAAAATTACGAAATTTCGAAAACTAGAATGTGTTTTTTGCAAGTCAACCCCTCTAGGGGATGAAAGTTTGTTCCAAGTACTTTCTCGCACGAGTGAAGCTGCTGGCAATAGCTAGAGTGACATACACATCAATAAATCAATAAATATAAACATCAATTTGATATTTTCCCATGGATATGTCCTACAGTATAATATTAGTAACAAGCATAAACTTCTTTACCCTTGTCCAGTGTTGGTTTCGTACTGCACAACTGGCTTGGTCCTGGTTTCCTTTTTAACAGCATCGAGGAAGTACTGCTCGAGCTTCTCGTCCGGCTCAGAGTCGTCCGATTCAGCTACGTTGCCCAGGTGGAAGTCAACGTCCTTCATGGCATCTAATATAGAAAATCAATGATCAATATAAATTATTTACATTCCATATATCTTTAGCATACTTGATAAAAACTAATAATCAGTGTTTGCATAATAAAAAACTATCCACAATTTTGTCACTGCATGCTTGAGCACGCACTCACTTAGTGATAAGTCCTATAAAGGGAAGTCCTAAGGAAGTGCCTAGAAAATTGTTATGCAATATACCAGTTGCCTGGGTCTACTTTACTTTAGCAAATAATAAAATCCCTAAGTTTAAGGCCTTACAGCGAGCTTAAGCGAACACTGTGAATGCTATGGGTATTTAATTATGTTCTATTTTATTAGCTATAGCCATATCATCCTAAACTGTTACTCCTCACACTTCCCAAAAAGTTAGTACTTCAATTAAGAGCCCAAGGATTAAAAAGGAACCAATACGAGTATGTGTGAAAGACCAAGCTGTTAGTAGTCCATAATAATGAACCAAGTAAAACAGTTATTATTACATGAATATGAATCACAAAGTATGAGTTAATGATTGTTTGAATGTGACATTTGTATTGTCAAATTTGGTGTTGTAAACACCAATCCGCACTGGAGCAGCTTCTTGGAGTATGCTCTAGGCCTCCTCAAGAAGAGAGACCCATGCTTAGTAGTGGGCCATTAATGGGTTGAAGCCAAATAGCTTCTGGAAATTTTAATCGTTGATATTTAACGCACACAATACTTTTGAAGCTCATGCTATTTATGCCCGGTTTCTGAGATCCTTTTTTCGAGAGTTTATCTATTCAAAAACGCTTCCGAAAAAGCGTTTCTGAGCACGGCGATAATAGATAAATTCCGTTTTATCTAAGATTAACTTAACTAAGCATATATGGCCGTTTACCGGTTCCATAACTTTATTTGACGTTTCATTTTAAGATTTCGTGGACAGAATATGACAAATTACAAGTTACAACTATTTTGAGGTCATTTGTGTGTGCCGTAGGTATATGGATAACCTCAAGGACCTCAGAGTATTGAAAATACAAATACAATTATTTGCAAGAAATCAACAATTTTTTCTAGATTGACAATGAATGACAGAGGTGTTATTCTCAAATACTATGTTACCATATTAACCAATGGTAACCAATGGTAACCAAAATAAACGTTAAATTGACGTTTTTAAATTTTATTGTTGATATTTGACTATGATGAACAGACGCAAATAAATACCAAATTTCAATATTTTTTACATATTTACTACCACAAAATAAATACAATTAGTCAAAACGACAAAATAAAATTATAATATCTATTTGAAACTTATCTTTTTATTATCTTTTGAAGAGAGCCATCTAGTGGCAGTTTTAGATACTCGTTATCGGATTCATAGTTATTGAAAGGCTCCTCGCGTGCTCAGAAACCGTGACTGTTATCGAATATATAACTTATGTTTAACTTTATTGATTCAATAGCTGTTGATCGTTTAACTGGAGACTTCAGAAACCGGCCATTAGTCATGAATCTAGTACAAAACTTGATTGATACTCAATAATCGATGTTCACTTTTGAAAAATAAAATAAATTAACATTGCTTTTTTTTGCGTCGGGGGTTTATAAGATAATCATCGCTTTGTTATTTATTACTATTTAATACTTTATACAATATTATGATGAGTTGTTAAGTGGTTAGCGCCATTCTCCCATGATATTGTTAAGAAGTTCTGTATTGTCGAAATAATGTAATTTATCATTTTAGTGCCTAGCATTTTAATCATGTATCATGCAGACTTACTCATACTTGGCACTGTAATTTTTTATTCTTTTCATCTTTAAGAAAAATGTATAGAATATTGGTAAACCAAATGTGTAATCATCAAATGTAATTTTAAAGCGAAGAACAATAACAATGTGCCTAAAAATGAATAATTGTTATTGTTTATGGTGCGAGTGCTATTTGTAAACCTAAAGGAACCGATTTCCCAAAGCAAAGCCAGTTATAAATAAAGCACTATTAGAAAAAATTTGTGACTAAATCACCATTACCTCTGCACAAAATTTATATTATATATTACGTTTTTATGGCATAATCAAACTGTGCATTAATTTTAACTTTGTGCTAATCTGTGATTGAATGTCATTATAATGTCTAGAAGTGATTTTGTTATGAAGCTTTTGTATGGGCAACAAAGCAAGCAAACAGACAAACTGCAATATAATGTGTTACATGTCGGTCTCAATTTTTATATCCTATCATAATTTATGCGAAATGAAATCGATTGTGCTGTGTTAGTGTTATTTTATTATAAACACTATGACCATTTTATCACTGTAGAGTCTACAGTGTAGACAATAGAAGTCGGAGGCAGAATGCTAGTGAATGAGAGGAAGAATCAGATATTTTTTTTTACTTTCACATTATGTTTATACATCACTCACTCAAACAACTGAAATATGGATGTTATGATGGTAAGTTTCTTACCTGCCTGGCCATTCTAACACTAAATTCATCGGCCGCACTCAGTCATTTTACGGTTATTTAAATCGCTCCTTAGTACAGAATCACAATACAAATTCCGTACTAAGGAGCGATTTAAGTAACCTTTAAGGTACTCTGAGTACGGCCGATTAAGTATTTCGGTTGCGGTTTCTAATACAAGTCCTTGCTGTTATTTGTCTACAAAACATTGGTGACTCTCCTGATGTCATTTGCATGAGCAACGCGCCTCACTTACCATCATATGGGTCGTCTGTTCAACCACCAGCAATTTTATAATTCGCAAAGTATTTTCATCTTTATTCAGAATGGCATAGTGTTCATACTGTAATGTGCGTCGGAAGCTACGTCCTACATGACGGCGATGAAGTTACAAGCCACGTATGCACGTGTGTTGAATGTGATCTTACTTGTTGATACATTTGAGGCTGGTGCGTTTAATTTAGGCTTGGTGGAGTTGCTACCCTTCGCCAGACCAAAACTATCTGCTAACACATCTGTAATCACAACAAATTTGTTACTCGAATCAATTATTATGTATGTGTCTAGTGAGTTTGTCTGTTACTGCAAGCTTGTTGAAGAACATAATACTACTCTCAAATTTGTTATAAAACACATGTTAGATTAACTATAGGAAATATTAATAAAGGATATAATTGTATGTGTATAGAAATTTAATATATTATTATCATTAAACTAGCCAGTTAGTAATTGAATAGTAGAGGCCACATAAAATTACACATTACATGACTAATTTTATATTGAAATTTTTGTCACGTAATTAAAAAATCCAAGAAAAAAATGTTTAAGCACTTTTAATAAGTTAGATGTAAAATATAACATTCAGTTTGATTAGTATTTGACAGTTGTTATGCTATGCATTGACAGAAAAAAGAGAGGTTCAGAGGGTTTCGGGGTTTTCAGATTAATATTCTATTCTCACATTATGCAATTGTGCACACTTTGTCTACGCTGTTTCACTCATTGTCACTATAACTTGGAGCTAATGTTCACGACAACTTTGCACGGTTTATCGTCATCACCAATAAATCGCTCCTAACATGTATAAGGTTCTATAATTACGCATTAACACAATCCAAATAGGTTCCCTGACCGGGTCAACAACGTTTATATTAGCTGGAATGGTGTATTCAGTGTTGGGCTACGTACTTGGCTACCTTGAACTTTGTCACTCGAAACCCGCCTAGACAATTTGGGTCAAGAGTATAATAGAATTACAATAGAAAACTTCTTGTATATGCCACAATATAGATGATAAAATAAGGATTCCAAAACAGTAAGAATAACGTCGGTAGGAGGATTACAAAAAAAAATGTTTTTTTTTCTAAAACTTCCAACTTTAAACTGCTCTTCTGTTAGCTCAATGTTGCTTAGTCAATGTTTCCTTTCAAGCGTCAATTTTAAAACTTGAATTTTAAAGCCATTCATTGTCATATCATCCAACGAAGCGGGCGATCAATGTACACTATAATAGGCAGCTATCTATGTTCAGTATATGGTATATCACCTGCAACAGTGCCCTTGGTTCGCGGCGAGGTCTTGCTGACGCCGGGCTCGTCGTGCGCCACGCGGATGACACGCGAGCTGCCCGCCGCGCCCCACTCCTCGCTCGGCGTCGACGACGTCTCGCCGTTCTCGTACTCCACTAGGTCCTGGTGAACCAGTGTTTAAAAAACATTAACAATATGCTATGATGCCTTCCACTTTGTTAATGTTCGTATACAGGTTGAATTTTTCAAATGTGCGTGGAGGGCCAAATCCGAAACTACGAGGAATAGCGAAAAATGCTTAAAGAAGATTTTTTTCAAAATCAACAGGTTCGATTCCTGGCTAGGAATATAAATTTTTTCGAAAATCTAATGATGCAGTTTTAGTTTTCGTCAAAATCGGCCCCGAGACTCCTTTGAACATTTTTCGATATTCCTCATAGTTTAGAATTTAGCCATCCACGCACACTTGAAAAATTCAAATTCTGTATATTGTTTTGTACGCACACAAATTTTTACCACTAAACTTTTATATTATTAGGTCCACTGATACAGTCACTGCGCATTGTCTGTGTGACTAACATAGCGTATTTTTAACTATTGGCTTGGTCTCCATATTGCAACTCAACGGCGAGTAAACTTCCAGAGCAGAGAAGTATGTAACAATATGAGTGTACAAAGCATTACCTGCAGCAAGGTGGTGATGGCGTGTCTTGGCCAGGGCGGCAGCGTGACGGCCAGCCGCGCCAAGCCCAGGATGGTCGCGGGCTCCATCAGCGTAGAGCCGCCCCACATGGCGCACAATCTTCCCACCACCTATTGATAATAATTTAGTTTCAACAACGTATAGTGCACATTGCAATGCTTATTGACGACCTACATAACCAAAAAAATCAATTAAGGCGAACAAAGATTACGAAAGTTACAAGTGTATACTTGTATTGACAACTTACTGTAATTACAAAATTTTATTTATTTATTTATTTAAACTTTATTGCATTCATACACTGAATTACAATGGGCGGACTTAATGCCAAGTGGCATTTTCTACCAGTCAACCCTGGTGATGAAAATGGTATTTTATGAAACATTCATATTGCCTGATGGCATTTGACAACGTTTGGAACAATCCTAATACACAATAATAAAAACAAGAACAAAAAAGTGCGTGTATTACACAGATAGACACACACATCCGACGAATTATAAAACCCCAGCTGCCCCTCACCTTAGCACACAGCAGCATGTCGTCTTGCGGCACGGCGCCGTCGATCGCGAGCAGGTGTGCGCCGAGCGCGTGCGCCAGGTGCTGCGCCAGCGGGGCGGGCACCAGCCGCGCGCACAGCTCGCCCTCGCCGCGCGACGCCGCGCGCTTGCCCACCATCGCCATGCGGGTCTTCAGGTTGAACCGCACGCGCTGATACACGTTATTGTATTATTAGTTTGTTCGTTTTCAGACAAGAGTCCTTTTGGATTTGAGACTACCTTCAGATAGTAATAGTATATTTTCGATTACAAAATTGTTTATTTTGTTTTTAAAACCTTTGATTAGGTTTTTATAACGACGCAGATGAATTCTATGTCCATGTTCTATGTTGATAGTAACATGAACATACATTGACATTATGTCATATAATTATAGTTAATGTTCTAAAATTTATTCTGGCCAAGAATCACACTTTTGATCATTGCAAAGACCGAGAGGGTCGAGTAAAGAATGTATGTACAGCACAACACAAGGTGGTCACCGTAATCACCTTCATGGCCAACAGAAGAAATCTGAATGTTTTACTTGGCAGTTACTATCTCGACAGCATCACGGTCACTCGACCGCTACACGTATATACAACTGACGACAACATCACGGTCGAGTAAGGACTAAGGCCGTATATGGGCCGTATACACACCTGTTGCTCCTCCATGGCGACCTGCACGCCGCGGCGCGCGGCGTCCAGCTCCTGCATCTGTGTGAGCAGCTTCTTGTGCAGCTTGCGGCGGTGCAGCTTGCACTCCGTGGTGCGCGGGGAGGAGCCGCCGGGCTCCGCGCCGCTCGCGCTCGCGCGACCGCCCACTACCCAATCCCAGCTGTACGAACGCACGGACATCGACATAAAATCATAATAATATTCTTTATAATAATATCAATGTTATCAGGTAAGCGGTTATCGTAGGAAAAGTTAGACGCGGCACTCTATTCGATCTATTTTTATCTCAATAAGCATAAGTAAACTAAAAATAACAAAACAGTAATTGTGATCCGCTCTGATCTTTTTAAGTCGAGAAAATATAAATTAGTCGAGCACTAACCGGGTGTGTCTCTGCGAGGGCAGCGGCGTGACGGGCAGCGCGGCGTCCAGCACGGACGCGAGCACGGTGAGCACGGCCGCCAGCAGCGCGGGCTGCGCGCTCGCGTCCCGCAGCAGCGCCAGCGAGCGCGCCGCGAACGCCTGCGCCACGCCCCCCGGGCCCGGTCCGTGCGCGTACATGCTCTTGCGCGCCATGTACATCACCGCTATCAGGCATCTGGACGAGGTGCGGAATGTTCAATGTCAGTATGTTCGTGAGTGCATGGAAATTTATATTAAATTCAAACTCATCAGTTAACTGTTTAGCAGATAATCGAGTACTGTAAGTGACACCATTTTATTAAAAATATGAGTAAAAATATGTTTACTTATAACTACGAAATAAATCAAATGCATAGAGACACATTTTTATTGATGTCGGTGCTATATATTTATTATTATGTTTGGTTCAAATATTTCAATTTTACACAATGGCTACATACAACTTGTACATCTTTACAACAAAGCTACAAACCTATCGATGGGCAGCGGAGGTGCGTCATGGTGCGCGATGGCCGCGTGCAGCGCGTCCGCCAGATGGTCGCCCCACCAGGGCGCGTGCGCGCACAGCTGGGCGAGCAGCGTGGCGAGCGCCGCACCGCCCGCGCCGCCCCACGCGCTCTCCCACGCCGCCGGCGTCACGCCCGCGCACCACTCCGCCGTCACCGACACACCGCCGGATACGATCTGCCCGTAACACGCGATTGTTAAGATATTGAAAAGTCAACAGTAATGCGATCGTTAACTTTTATTTCAAAACAAATACAGACAAGCAAAGCTATTACGATCATAATATTTTATTTCAAAACAAATACAGTCAACGCTAGGTAACTTTGAACTGTACAGGGTAATTATTTCTGTTTAGATTTAACCAGTATCATGACATGTTAATGTGATGTAACAAAACTGATAACTAAAATCACTAATCCAACTGTAATGGTAATTGTACCATAGTAATACATAATCTATTTGTAGAATATTTGCGAAATATTTTAATTTCACACCTGATTTCGAATTTTCTTTCATGAACAAACACTGTCAATATCATTCTACTATCGAGTAACTTTACCGCGACACAATAATCTTTGTCGAAGAACACTCTATTAATAATAGGAACACCCTAATAAAATAGCCTTATATACAATATAATAAAAAATAGCCTGCATTTTACAAATAACGATAAAGAAAACACAACACTACGTATAAGGTCTTGAAAATGTACACACCAAGTCCTCCATTTGGTACACGAAGTGCAGCAGCATGTCGACAATGTTCTCAACGATGACCCTCAGCTTGTCGGTGGAGGCGCGCTCCAGCAGCTCGTCGGGCGTCACGTGTCCACTCTGCAGCGCTTCCAGCACCTCGGGGTTGCAGTCGGGCGCGTTCTGCAGCCGCTTGATGATGTTGTTGCAGTTGTGGATCTGCTGCTGCAGGTCGATGCACTCCTGGTACGCGGGGATCACCTTGGGGTCGTTCTCGTGCGGCATCCCCAGGTACGCCATCATGTGCGCCGCGTTCCCGTTGAACAGGTCCAAGTACGGGTTCAGAAGATCCATCAGCTTGCCGTTGGCTAGCCTGGTGGAAAAGTTTTATAACGTCAAAGTCAAAATATTTTATTCATATAGGTATCATTGATACACTTATGCACGTAATTTTTTTGTCAATACAGATAAGTGATCAAACTCCAATTTAAAGAATTTAGTAAATGCTTTCATCGCGATCTGTAACGACTACTATAGGTATCAGACCTACTGAAAAATTGTTGTTATTATATTTTGATTGCAAAGACTATTATTATTCATTCAATAATAATAATAATAATTTTTATTTTAGCGACTATGACTCATATTGGTTAGTATTACAAAACTTATAATCTATGTTAGCGCTTATCCTAAATATGTACTTAAAATTAAATTAAATTATATGAGCCACCGCTGTGCCATTCCATTGAAATTGCACAGCAATGACTCACATATTTACAGTCCAACCTATTAGCAATCATATTCAGGAATTCAATAACAATCAATATAATTATATTTTTTTATATAAATACTGTTGAAAATGCGATACATAAAGTATAGTCGATATAAACACGAATATATTATAATACTCACTGGAATCTACACGTCAAGTCCTCGCGGAGTGCGTTCAGCGCGTTGATGGAGGCGGGCACGTTGGATATGTCCGCGATCTCGCCGTAGAACCAGCCCAGCGGGATCTTACACTTCATGGCCGACATGCCGTAGCGGCCGATTGTAGTTATCTAGTAAAAAGAACCATCTATTACGATCCATTGAAGTCACATGACACAATAAAAATCTAGTGTTTCGGCTTCTACTGCTCCTAGAAAGACCCTTCATCTATTTATCTACCAGTCACAATTTTATTATATACACATATTTCCCGATAAGCCTTATACATAATAGATACATAGGAGGAATAAGTAAGCAACAAGCTAAAATAACATCAGTATGTCTATGTACCTTTATTTACTTTTGGCTGATAGGGAAGTGTGGAAGAGGAAAACATATTTTGCCGACTCCAAATAAAATTGGAAAACGGGCAGGATGATGATGTCTATGTACCTTCATGTATCGGCAGAGCGGTGGCGGCTGTATGTCGGTGAGTACGAGGTGCTTGGTGGCGATGTCGGTGGCGAACGCCAGCTTCACGCAGTCCGTCTCCTCGCCCGTCGTCCAGATGTCGATGCACAGCGTCACCAGATCCGAGCACGACGGGATTATCTGTATAGGGTAACATCAACATTAACCTAATTCGTAACTTACTTTATTACTTAATGGAGGTCATACACGATCGAGTATACTTTAATCAAGCGTCAAGCGGACTTGACGCGGCAACCAGTATACTTGATCGTGTATGGCCACGGTATAGCTATCTGCCATATAGCTATCTCATGCACACTGGATGACGCGTCAAGTCAAAATGCAGACTAGACCAAGTACACTTGATCGTGTATGGCCTCCATAAGTCAATACTATGTCCCGTCTTTATTGATCTGTGTGTCTAAGTCATGAGCATAATGCAGCTGTCTAAAAATAGAACCTAACCTAAATCATTAAGAATTCAACACATGAAAATAACAAAAATGACGCGATTCCTTACACCTACACGATACACTTGGGTAATGTGATTCATTTTAAAATGTCCCGACGACCTTCCTTTCTTCCAATTTACGAAAACGCGCGGATCCAAGACACCCAAGACCTAGGTGGTATAGTGAATGTCATTAATAAAACACTCTGTACCCTGTAAATAAGACATGTACATATGTTGTAAAATATGTGTGTATCTGTATGTACTCACGACGTCAGTGAGGCGCACGGTGTGCCCCAGGTCGAGCACGATGTAGCGGCGCGCGCCCGAGTGCATGCGCTCCACCAGCAGCGTGTGCTGCGGCGGCCGCGTCACCAGCCCCGCCCACGGGATGTCGCACTGCTCCTGCTCCTGTACACACACACACACACACACATAAACATACAGCGTGATTTTAATACCCCTGCTACAACGGATTGTGGTGAATGAATAATAAATGGATGGAGGGAATGATGTTAGAGATATGAAATACTAGCTGTGCCCCGTGGTTTCACCCGCATTATTTTATGGAAAAAACTAACTACTAAAATATATGATGTTATATAGCCTAGCCTTCCTCGATAAATGGACAATCAGACACAAAACAAAATTCAATTCAATTCCAATTCAATTCGTAGTTCCTGAGATTAGCGCGTTCAACCAAACAAACAAACTTTTCAGCTTTATAATATTAGTATAGATAAGAATGTAAGTAAAGAGAAAAACATATTGCGCCGACCCTAAATAAAAACTGGAAATGGGTGGGGATGATGATGATGGTGATCTGTATTGACGTAAATGTTAACGGCTGCACCAGAATTCACCTCACTTAGCGCTAGTTCGCTTAAACGTGTGATGGCATTAAAACAACCACGCCTCTTTTAGCGCAACTAACTGTTGGCTACACCTGCGTAATGTTTTTCTGTATGCGTTAGGACGCAGGCATGGGAGGAACATAATAAATAATTATAGTGCTCTTCAACTAAATCTGCACTTGGGCGTAATGTTGGTAGCATTAAAATAGGACTATTATTATGTCCATAAAATGTTTTTTGATATATAAAAGACAGTTATTGGGCTGGGTTTACATAATGCCATAATATTATGTCGAAATCTATGGAAACGCATCGCCAATGCTCCAATAGCAATTTAGTTGTGTATAAAAAATCATCATGAAAGAGACTCGCGCAAAACTCTCATGGGTAGTATGGGTACTACTATTATTTATTACCAAAATAAAAACTCAGGATAAATGCCAGTAAACAGTACACGAGATTTTTTATTAATATTTCCATAATTAGATAAATCAGGCCATACTCGAGAACGCCCTTCTAAATCTATTACTTTCCTTTTAGTTATTTCCACTACGACCGAAAAGATCAGAATCTTCGAACGCTATTGACAATAAAACATCAATGTGTATGATCGAGGCCACGCCCCTTAAACTGACATAAGCAAAACGTTTTGAGATACGAAGCAGTAATCCTGTAATTAATTATCCAATCTTACATCTTGTAATAAATTCTCTTTCATTCTATTGCCGCGCCAGGTCAACTCTGTACGAAATTACGAAATATGTAGCCATGAAGGATTGCAACAGGTATATAAAAAGTTAAATGTCATGCGTGTTACGACCCAGTAAAGATAATTCATGAGGGCTAAAATAAAACGGGATAAGATATATAATTAATAAAATTCATTCATTCAATAGTACAAATATTATTTACTTGTTTGTGAACGCGGCTTCGCCCGTGGAAGAATGGTTTCACGAAACGAAATCACTAACATACAAATAAATGTACCAATCATCCCAGCGGAACATACGACCGCGATAAATTC
The DNA here is from genome assembly GCA_963932265.1 of Thymelicus lineola. Classification (NCBI taxonomy): domain Eukaryota; kingdom Metazoa; phylum Arthropoda; class Insecta; order Lepidoptera; family Hesperiidae; genus Thymelicus; species Thymelicus lineola. The sequence goes on from OZ010699.1 coordinate 9,634,040, forward strand.
TACCCTATTTTTCTATTTTCTTTTCCTGATCCTGGATTATGTGTGATGAAAAATCTTCATAAACTTTAACATCTATAATATTATTAGTATGATTACCGCAAGTCTAAAACAAATAGTTATTGTTGAAGGGACCACATAATATACGATATGAATAAACTTCTGATAAAAGTTAAAAGTCGAGACGTCGATTGCTAGTAGCAGGTAATCTATGTTTGTAGCACTTTAATAAAATATTATTTAAATAAGGATATGTACCAGAATATTACAATATATTTACCAACATCAGCTTTATAAGCCCAAAGCCGGGCGAGAACCTACGCGGCGTTCGAACTGCGCTCGGCTGTCATCGGCCGGGTCAGCGGATCGAACCACACATACCTATCTACTATAATGCATGTCGGCGGCGGCAGTGCATCTCTCACAGACGTCGTTTACCGATGTATCTCGATTCAATACGAAAATGGCCGATCTTATTTTGATTTTATCAATATTTCCTATTGCGTTTCATTATTAACTATGGAAGACCTACGTACGTCGTTTCAAATCAAAATTAGAGCGACTAAATTTTATAAAGGATTTCGTAAGACCATGCTAATTCCAAAATATTAATTGCGCTAAAATTAATTTTATTACGAATGATCATAATGTGATACTATCAGCCTGGGCCGTTGCTTCAAGCAAGCCGGTTAAATTAAAATGTAACTGATGTTCATGTTTGGAGTTGGTACTTTTTAACCGATAATTAAATGCGCGGCACACAATAATAATTCATTCGTGGATTTCATAACTGTATCTCTACTGTTTGTACATTATGTTGTACATGCATAAAAAGTATTTTCAGGAAATGGGTTGCACATTTCGTTTTGTGTCAATTTAAAAAATCAAAAGACTGAAAACAAACAGATATTGTTGCAGATATATGATCCACCAGCCGTTGACTGAGTTTTCATTTAACTTTACGTTAAGGGAGAATCAGAAAAATGTAATAAGAAAGGAGTACACAACAAATAAATCATATATTTTAAACAAACGAAAACTAAGCAGAATTAAGAAATCGTAGATGTATTTAGGTCAGTCTCCTGGATTCAATTCCTGCCGCCAATATCTCTTATTCCTCAAATTTAAGTCACGAGAGTTTATTTTGAATTCTGCCACTTGGCCACTGTAATACCTTTACCTGTCTTGTGAGTTGTGAGTTTTGATGATAATATCTCGAGCTCAGAATAATAATAATAATAATTATAATGCTACACTCATAGCCGCACACTAGGATTCCCTGTGTTGTGTGCCATGGACAACGCACAAGACAAGATCACACACACACACACCCAGACCGAGAACAGAAACTCAAACTCCTTCTTTTTTTCCGATCCACTGTGTATCAAACCCAGTACCCTTAGCACTACGATCCGGATGGTAACCATTGCGCCACACGGATCATCAAATACAAATGTATTTGTTACGTTACATTGCATGTAATAAACTAAATTAAGCTTTTTTATTATTCACGAATTTATGTGATGATTTTTTTACAATAAAAACAATAATATAAATCTTACCTTAAACATCTTATCCTCCGACAACTCAGGTTTATCCTGTGGGTCACATTCCATCAGGGAGCTATCAATATCCTCCAAAGAGTCAGGGTCCTGGGACAATTGCTTCGTTTGTCCCTCCTTCACCACATACGACCATAACTATACAATGGAAAAAATAAAAAAATACAATTTTGTACATGTTTGTCAAAGGGTAATTTTATATTGAAATTAATTTAGGTACATTACTGTCTTTAAGCACAAAAATATTAAATCTGGGGGCACTCGATGGCCAAGTCAATGTATTTATTTAAAATATAAAAGATTTTTAATATTGATATGGTCACTATAAGATGTCAGGTTAGCTAATTACGTAATAACTTAAACCAGAAGGACCCTTAAGTAGAGTCTGAATAAATTAACCGACTTGGTATTACATGGATCTCACAACTTTTTACGGTAAAAGAACTGAGTTGCGAGTCTTGGTTTTTCTTATAAGATATTTTTGATGGCTTAGCATTTTGCTTCTTGTGTATGATCGAGGCCACGCCTTTTCTTTTTCATATAATACATATTATTAACCTGGTGTGCATCCGCGGGATGGGCGCTGACGACGACGGTGGGATGGCGGGCGGGCGCGGCCTCCAGCTTGGTGCCGTCGGAGGCCACGTGGCAGGACACGTGCAGCGGCGTGGCCTCTCCCAGCCCCGCGCCCAGCGCGCCCACGCCGCCCGAGCCCGCCCACCACGCCACGTTCTCCAAGCCGCCCGGGGCGCTGCCCACGGTGCCGCCGCCGTTGTTGTTGCTCGGCGGGGTGGTCGTTTTCACGTCTGTTAATGCACTTGTTAGTTTTTTATCCAATTTTTTTGGAGTTTAAGTTCTTTAGAATCGATTTTCATATTTGAGCCTGGGGTAAATTTATGAGGAGTAAAATCAAACTTTCTCCGTTACGTTGCGCGTTATGTGCGTTATGCGTTTGTTTGTAATTCGTAACACAGAATGTATTATAATAAATTTGTGTAAATAAAGACATCACGTTGAATTTAATAATTATACATATATTAAATTACTATAATCCACATCAGGGTCCACCTTAATGCTCAAGTCCGTTCGTTTCTCAATTGGCTATATAAAAATGTATCCCGTTGCTAAGTAACTCACCCAGCTCCGGGGGCAAGTTGAGCAGATCCTTGAGATGGTAGTCGTTGTACTTGCAGGGCGGCGGCGGGACCGTGTCGGCGCTCACCACGGCCGCGTACGTCACCGGCGTGGACGTGCTGCGGCCCAGCTCGGGCACGTCCGCCGCGAACATCGTGCGCTCCAACGGCAGCCCGTACAGACCGAACCTGGACGGGAACGTATCGATCAGATAACAAGTAGTCTATGACGGCATTTAGTGTTGTTGTAGCGGTTGTTGTTATGATGCCTAGAGTATGAAGGCATTACCTAGTTGTAACAGACAATACTATTTTCTAGAATATTAGTTGTTGGTTCTGTTTTCAGTAAAGTGATGCCACGAAAGCTAAATCAACTCGCCGATTAACTTACGAAGGATATAAAAATTTATTTATCACTTCACTTGCTAACATAATGGAAATCCTTTTAGGTCGTTAGAAATCCATTTTATTTTAATATTGTATCATCAATCAGATTACAGCACTCACCTGGCCCTGAGCAGTTGATGGTAGGGATCGGCGCGGTCTCTGAGCGCGCGGCACGCTCTATGCAGTAAGGCCAGCAGCGATTTGACCAGTCTGGGCGCGGTGGCGCGCGGCGTGCAGTGCTGCGCCAGCGCCGCCAGCCACTTGAGCGCGCCCGGCGAGTCGCACGCGCCGATCGCCTCCACGCAGTCCACCAGGTGCTTCGCTACCGTCTGCTCGAACGTACACTTCCAAGGCGCCGGCGTTTGCTTCACACCCCTAGAATACACGTTTCCGTGAATTGATCTGTGATGATCAGTGTCTGAATTTGCGTCTAATCGTATTGTTTTGTAGTTGCTAGTGATGACACTGGTGTTTAGGTAGTGACCAAAATAAGTCGACAAAAATTACTGCATCAAAAATTCTTATATGAAAACATTATATATTATTAGAAGAGACCAGTGTGTTTGTGTTTAGATTTTAATTAATTCAAATATGATAAATAATAATTTTATACTCACTCGACAGCAATCAGTATTATTTTAACGCACTTCTTGGCGATACTTCTATTCGCACATAGAATGCAGTGTTTAAGTAATGCTTCGGTATGTTTTTCGATCACCGCTATGCACTCCAACTGCTGCGTCTCAATAGGGTTGTCGGGATCTTTATCGTTCTCTGATTTAGCTAGACGCATCCTCGCCAGCCTAATAGATATCACCCAGTTGATTAAGTCCAGTGCCAGTCGCCGTTCCTCGTTTCCACCCTTTATGGCTATCTCGAACAGGTTGTCCAGGAAGGCATTCGACTCCAACATGGCAATGCGTTGCTGCCGCTCCATAGGCACGTCAGTGTGCGGACTGGAACGCACCGTTATTGAAATTTGGTGCAACCAGTCGCAACCTATGAACCCTGACTTCTTGGAGCTGCTCTCTCCAGCTTTGGAAGGTCCCTTGGCTATGTCTTTAGCCGGATCAAATAGCGTCTTAATGTGAATCAGGAAAGTTCTACCCCGCGCCCTGTATAAGCGGGGGCTTGTCAGGATCAACGAGCCCGACTGCTGAGTCAGGTCCAACCCTGAAGATAGAAGCAGTGGCCCAGCTAATATCTCAGCATTGTGAGCTTGCAAGTACTCTTCACTATTGACAGGATTCTCCAAGTTAGACATGTCTGCGTCAATAATAGAAAAATGCACCGGAGATTCTGATCTATTGCTGAAGGCGGCATCTTTCTTGTAGCCTATGCCGTGTAAATTCTGTTTTAGTAAGGTTACTTGTATTATAGGCAAGTTTACGGAGTTGGCTGTGTGCAATGTGAAACCAAACTCTACATGAGCCAACGACACACTGTAGGGCAAGGTTAGTTCCAGAACATGTTCATCCCAAGTAGAAGAAGTGTTTTGCAACCTCCATGATCTATTATTTTGATGGTCGGACCTCGATCGTTGACCGGGAGATAGCTCGCACCAGAATCCAGGCACGACTGCACTGTATGGAACTGTCGTGTTCATGCCGTGGAAGCCCGTCAAGGACATAAGGGACTCCAAATCATTAAGGTCCAATTGAGGTTTATGTGCGATGATTACAGGCGGCGCGGTCGGACCACAAACTTCATCTCTCGGGGCACTTTGAAGCATATCGAAATCGATGTTAGCAAATTCGTCCTCGTTCACGTCAGCCGCTGAATCCTTTTCGCCGTTGTTAAGGGCGTAAAAGTAAATCATGCCATGTTTGGTGGACACGCTAAGACGTTCAACCGATGCGCAATATATAACTGAAGTGAACTGTCCCTTCGGAACCCGCTTCTCGGAGAGCACTTTGAAATCCGGCAACGAATACAGTCTCAGGTGACCATCAACGCCGACCGTGGCGAAGGAGCGCTGCTCGCTCTTGTCCACGGGCAACAAACACAGATCCACCGGACTCTCGTTGTAAGGAAGCTCCTTAACACACTCGGGACTGTCCTGCAAGGCGTAAACAGCTGCGTGACTGATGACTTTGAATAACAGAAAATAAGCTTTAACGTCAGGTTTTTCCGGTTTGTCTTGACAATCAGAAACTTCGTCGATGTCCATTTTAGTATCGCCGTCTCCATCCACTTCCGCTTCAATTTTTACTTTTTCCGGATCAATGGAAGATATAACGACCAGCAGATGTTCCTTGTCCTCCGTCGGGAACAAATGTGTAATCCTGGAATTTTCCCCAAGGTTGAGATGTTCAGGTAGACTTATGCATTGAACAGCGGAACCGACGTGAGCCATGTGACCGTCGTCTTGTTGGTGGTCGCTGTCGGAGTATCCATCAGCCGTGGCGTTGTTGACGACCGCCTGGCTCAACACCTTGCTGCCAAATGTCGTTACTTTAATCTTTTCCGTTCCGTCTCCACCGTCGTACCACTTGAGGTCGGATATTTCTAGCGGACCCTGTCCTGTCATGTTGAGGTACTGTGTGATGGCATCGCCCTGTACCGCGTCCGTCTGATCGACGATCTTGGTGCCGACGGACTCCAGGTGTCCACTCTTCCAGCTCTTGAGCTGGGTGATTTTGCCGACGAAATCTAACATGCTGCCCTGACCGGACTCGGGCAACTCGGGAAGCAAGGCCGTGGGCGGCGGAGGCGGTAGCACCTTGAAATGTTTAGTGAATATTATCTTCTTCGGCTCCCACATCTTGCAGTCTTCCTTGCTCGAAGATGCATTGAGGTTGATTACATTACTAATTTGCTCATCTATTAAGGTGCTTGTGCATTGTGGAAGTTCGGTATCTTCATCAGAATACTGGAAATATATCTCGTCATATATATTTGCGTCATCGGCACGTTGAAAGGGGCTGCCCTGTGCAACTTTTTTGCTGCCTCCTGGTTTCGAGTTTCCGCTACTTTGAGAAGTTTGTACTACAGTAGTCATGGAACCAGCTCGGCTGCTGAATATGTCGTAAGTTAGTAAAAAGAGCATTTTGTTTGAGTTGGTTAGATTGCTCTTTGCTTCATTTTGATCGTTCATAGCTTTGACACTTTCTTGAGACTTGTCTGAAGCAGAGTCAAACAGCGCCTTGCTGGAATCTTCCTTGATAGGCTGATCAGTAGGTTGACCGTTAGTTCTAGTGATAACGACGGCACAAATCAAAGCAGGCCGTGCTTTTGAAAATATACTTGGGTATCGATCTGAAATCTCAGAAGTTTGGGTCTGTGGATAAGATTCTTGTTTGGGGGTCATCCCCAGAAACGCCATGGCGGTCAGTTCGAGACCGTAGGTTGCTGAAAAAAAAAGATAAAATGAATACACACTCGATTTTCATAAAATCAGTTTCAGAGCCACTTAAAATATTATGAATACATACATGTGTCTTTCTCCAAACTGGCAGACCAGACTTTATTGCTGTCAGTGGCCAGGACACCGCTAAATATGGAATCATAAGGCGACAGGGGAATAAGCTTGGTGAACTTCAAGCCGCAGTCGAACTTCCAGATGGTCACCTTGCCCTCCACAGTGCCGGTGGCTATGAGGTGGCCGGTGTTGCCTCTTGAAATGATGCGTGCGTGAGGCGACACCTGAGCGCACGCTGTAGCGTTTGTGACCTACGATATTTGAAAAAAATACAATAATTGATAAATAAGTGTACCAGTAATACTTCTGTAATTAATGCATTTCTATTTCTCAAAAACATTTTATATTGCAGAAAAGAATATAAATTTCTAAACAATGAATCTGAAAATAACAAATACACGGAGATAAAAACCTCTCTACCCCCACTCATGCGTCAACCGATCACAGACGACCCTGTACATACATCCAGTAAGAACTCTTAACAAAAACTGACCGAGATAGGCACGTTGTGCGTGTACTCGCCGCGCACGAACGGGCAGTTGGGCGAGTGGCGCTCGTGCTCCACCCAGGGGTCGTCGGACTTCTCCCAGCAGACCAGGCACACGGTGCACATGAAGCACATGGCGCGGTCGTCCCCGCTCGGCGACGGCTGGTGGTAGAACCCCGCTTGCGCCATGCGAGCCGGCAGCGCCCACCTGCGCCAACAGTTACGTCTACAACTCGACATACGTTTCAACAAATAATCTTACGCCTTTACACGTGTTAATTGTTGAATGACTTTGTGTAACATTTCAATGAAAACCAAATGATAATCGGTTTAAATTTCTTAATACCTACGAGATTAGTAGACGCGTACGCTACGGTACGTAAGTACTCTCTATAGTTGCGTATCTATTTGAGCAGACTTGTGACGAGCCGCCTCATCGGAAGCGTGCCGCGGGCTGCGGAAAGTCCATAAGTCTCCACTTGAGCCACATATAGAGCATCGAGGTAACAAGCCTCGACCCGAGCCTCAGTTCTCTCAGTTTCATACAACCAAACACTGAACACACGGTTCACACTGAGGCGCCTTTGAGCACAAACGTTTACCGACTTGGTTTGACTCGCGGCACGGTCCCCACTTGCTCTGCCGCAAATGGATACGCAGCTTAGATACGTACAATCAATCATGACGCAAAAATCTACGGAGTATGTAGATTAGGTTGAAAAAGAGACAATCTGATAACAGAAAACCTTTGTTATAAGTTAATCGCCTGATTTAGTGCTGTAGACGTAATATTTTTGCATATCAGTGCATAAAATAAATGGGTAAACCATTAAAAACACTCAGGGGTTTACAAACTTTTCACGTTTATTAGGGAGACGAGCTTCTCGAACATCAATAGTCCTCAACACCTGGTCAGCTTTTCATCAGTGTTAACCACAAGGCACCGGTTCACTCAAAATCAAGGGTGGAGAGAACCCCTAACTAACAAATTGCTTGATATGCTTTGCTTTTATTGCACAGATTGCTTGATGCGTGCACTTATCGATGAATAACATTTAAGGCAATATGGTTTTATTGGTTATCATTAAATCACTCACACCACTTTAAGTAATGTCATTGTGAGTAAAAGCTATACTGATGTAAGTAGTTATCACATCAGTAGTATGATAGTATCATTAAATGACTTGTGTAATGGCCGTAGAAATATGATGCACTAGTAACCCACCCTTGCTTCGTACTCCGTAATCCGTGACCCCTTTTTGCCTTACAGCCTATACCTTTCTCATGAATGTGGCTATCATACACAATTTGTTCTTAATCTGACTGCCATTTCTGGAGTTTAGCGATTTGAAACAAATGAACAAACAAGAAAACTATTTAGCTCTATTATATTAATATAGATAGAATGGATAAACATATTAACATGAAATTCATGATTTACATATTATGTGAATAACAACTACCCAAAACATATTATGTATTTTACACATTCAGTATACATTGAGGTACAGGATTCTACAGGTAAAGGTTGTAATGGCGAAAGCGAAACCAATCTTCTAGGGAGATAACTTTGACATAGTATGTGGAAAATCTAATCATAATCTATTGTGCAATGGAAATGAACAACATATAATGCATAATATGTTGTATATTTCCATAAAACAACCTTACAATCATTACAAAATTTGCCAAATAAGATGTAAGTTGACCATTGATTTACTTACTTATAATCCATATGTGGCCATCTCTTGAAGGTCTTCTTCCTCTCGGCCTCAGAGTACATGAGAGTCCTCGAGTCCTCGTCGCGGCTGCCAGGGTACAAATCGCTGGCGCGCTGGCCCACTGCCGAAGCGATGGCCAGCGCTGGTATCTGCCTGTTCTGACCCTTCAACTCCTGCACCACTCCAGCAGTCACCAACCGGAGCGTTGATTGCGGGAGCGAGATTGTCACCGTACTCCACTGTAAGAAGCCATGAATTCTCAAGCAGTTCTACAATATTAATATTGTAGACAACAAAATTAGCATTAAACAGTGAAACCTGTACATCTGAGATTTTGAGGGTCTGAGAATTTGTTATCACTTATAGAAGCTTTTCAACTACCCAGTTTCCCACAGAGGCAGGTTAATGTGACAGTTGTCTTATTTAGAGAGGGTCCCACTATGAGAAATTGAATTCAAAGCAAGTTTAAAATAAATTAAAACTACATTTTTGCAAACATGTCATAACTTGTCTAAATCTGCATAATTGTCTCCCTTATAGAGGTAACTGACCTACAAAGTCCCAATAATAGAGGTAAATATCAGAAAAATTTATGAAATCAAACCCCAGTTTTGACAATCCCAGTAACAGAGATATTTCATTGAAAAAGTGTCAGGACCAGGATAATTACAACAATGTAATTATCAATAACAGAGGTTTCTCACATATACAGGTTTCACTGTACTTACTGTACCCAACAACTATTACGTAAATTATTTTACAAGCATTTTTTGCAGAAAAAATAATAAACTACCTCAAGATTCAAAGAGCCAATAAATATTACATGTTAACAAACCTTTTGAGCCTTAACACCTTTCCGAACTGGTTCTGCATCAATAGCAGACTTCAACTCGTTGATGAAGTCAGTTAGGCCCTCGATGGAGTGAGCATCCAGGCTTTGCACACACTGATACAGCAACACAGCCTAACACAAATACATAATAATCTATACCGACAGTAAAAATATCAATCAAATATATGTATAAATTATAGATGTTATGAAATTTATTACGAACACAGTCTTTGTTATCAATAGTTTGTTCAAGGACCACATGGAAACCCTTGTGAAGATTTAGGCAACAAATACATATTGCTACACTCCCATATCCCTTCCCAAGTTGAAATGTGTGCTATGACCTTTAATTTAATTCCTTAGGATAGCAGACGTTGCAACTATTAATACTTGATTATGAAATTTAGGATTTTCATACTAAATAAGCTAAATAATGCATTATTTATAATTATGAATACGAAAATTGCAATATGGTAGCTTTTCTGTAAGATTTTAAAATTATGTTTGTCTGTTAATATACCTGTAATATGGTATACATTGCTGTATAAACCAAGAAACAATGTTAGCTTTTGTGAATAAATGCATTATATTCTAGAAATAGTTCTTCCAATTAGTTTACGTATCAAGCAAGTATTTTAAGTGTAATACAGATACTATGTAAAACATAAAATGATTGGGGTTACAACATAACTCAAAGCTGTTTTGCTGTTTTAGCTTAATTAAAGCAGTAATGATAGTATTACACTTTGTGTTAAAGATGAAAAACAAAAGGAAATAACTTGAACTGAAAAAGAAAGTTAGGGTTTTCTTCACATTTACCTTAAATTTCATCATCTGTGACAATTGGTTTGATTACTATTTAAATAATTACTATAAGCAATTGGAATTTGGAAGTATGAGTTGAATTAAATAAAATGTTCACATTATGTAGTATTATTACAGATTCACAATATGTATGTTGAAACAGAAACAATATGCAAATTTACAAAGATATGGGTAATCACAATATACATTATAAAAGATATGGATACTCATGATATATATTTTGTCTAAAATATATATCATAAGTACTGTAGGTATTTTAATAAAAATGTGTTCAGTCCACAATAAGTTTACAATCATGTAGAATAAAAAAAATTGCATCCTATCGATATACATGTTTTTTCTCAGTGAGAATAAATTTATGAATAATTAATTATTTAGCTAAGCAGTCATATCTATTCACATTATTAAGAATTGCATATTACCTTAATTATATATTTACAAATAATCCATTTCCACAACTGCCTGAAAAATTTGAATATTATGTAGTTTGTATTTTCAGTCATTTCATATTTGGTGTTTCACAATGTACAACTTTATTCAGTATTTATTTGAACTCTTTAATATATTCCAATATTATAATGAGCTAGCATTTTGAATTATTCACTGAAAAACATATTTGTGATATGGCATGGAACATCAGTGTAGTAATGTTAGGTTACAAAACTGCATACCTCAGATAAAACAAGTTCAATCTTTATCACTTGATCAGGTTTTAGGGGATGTATCGGACGCTGCAGCGCAGTGTGCAAAAGGAGCACTCCATTGTAGTCAGTCCGAGCGCTAACGCCGCTCTGATCCCACAGAAACACTCGATCGGAGCCGGGCACGTACTCCACGCCGATAGTACCTCCTTCATCTATAACCAAATACACTCCTGACAACTGCAGTCCAATAATAAAATTGAGTCCGGTGTAATCTCAATTGTTTACCGTGAGCTGTCAAACCGAAACAATGTAGGACACTGGAAAATTGTCCTGCGAGCCGCCTACACTGATCAACAAGCTGTTAGTCAATTTGGAAGTTTTTATTGCATATTGTTGGAAGAAATGCTTTGTCCGAAATATATAAGCGTGGAAACTTACCCGCTGATAGGCTAGAAGACTGTAGAATCACACCAGAATTCACATCCAAAACGTGCACACCACCAACGTCAGTCTTCACCAAAATTATATTTAAATTACTATGATACGTTAGAGAAGTAACAGGAAAGTTCATGCGTATATAGCCATCTTCTCGTAATATCAAAGAATCATCGCCCATCGTGGCCGTGAACACATCTGTCTATTCTACGTAAACGCCATTTGTAATTGTACTTTTTTTATGTCAAATATTTTCCCTAAAAAGTGGCCAGATGTAAAATAGATAATAAAGCTGTATCATCAACCATAGAGGATTTTATACGGAACCAGAAACACTGACCTCTCTAATCCACGCCCTATATTTAAAAACAACATAAAAATACTTTAATTCAAAAAGTAATATTCTATTAATATGACAATATCATACAATAAATAAATACAAACCATCTTAAAAACAAAATAAAGCAAGCAATAAGTATAATACAGGGTTATTTGTAACTCGACGTATTCCTGGCGGGAGCTGATGAAGGAGCCAAAATGCAATATATTTGATGTTTGTCTACCTACGATGAGTGAAACGCCGTTTTTGTTAAGAATTACATGTTTTTGGATTAACATTAATACCTTTTTAAAAAGCTGATTAAATGGTCAAGTTTTTTAATAACTTGTAAGCCTAGTATCATGGTAATTTTTTGAACTAGACAACATATTTTGTCACCTAACATGTATTTTTAAAATAATTTTGTTTTTGTTGTAGCTCGTAGTTTTTCATTCTGAAGGAATTTTCGTCAAAATAAGGTAGGGTGGGCTTTATTGAAATGTTAGTTAGAAAAATAATTTTAAATAATAACCATACCATACGTTATTTTTTTCAATTTGTACCTAAATGCAAAAATCCGGGTAAATAACGAAAAAAGTTTAAATTGCAAATATCTCCACAAGTAGCAAGATTTTTTTTTGCTCATACAAATTAACATCAAATATATTGCATTTTGTAGCGATGCGCGACTCTGAATGATTCCAGTCGAATTATTCGACTTAGTAAATCATTCGACTCATTCGAATGATTTATAAAAGTTAGTAACTAATTTGACTTGATTCGACACAGAGCACTAATCGTGGATTAGTAATATGATTAGTAACCTTTCATTCTCGCGTCGCGAGTCGAAACGCTTTGACTTAATTCGACACAGAGTACTAATCGTGGATTAGTAATATGATTAGTAACCTTTCATTCTCGCGTCGCGAGTCGAAACTCTAATAAGTCCCGATTATACATGTTAAGTGGTTAGGTGGATAACTGAATTTTAAGTGAACAATTTTTAAATTAATAGTAATAATTTTTAAAGTAGTAGTAATAATTTAGTAAAGCTCTTTAATTCATACAATTCTTCACAATATACTTAATTAAATCATTTTGCTACATTTTAAATAAATTTGAACTAAAAAGTGCCTGTCCAAACGTATTAAGTGATAACCACATTTTTATTATTTTCCATTTTTTTTTTAATTTTTTTTTTATTTTCTTAAGAGAAAATAGAAAAAATTCTAAATTATGTACTTGTTTAATAAATTTTAACTACTAAATTGTCCGCTTACACGTATTAATTTACTTAAAATTCAGTTAACTACTTAGTCAAGTATTTAATGCGTGTTAACGGAACATTAGATTAGTTACTAATTTAGTAGTCGTCATTCGAATATGAACATTAGTATATTACTAATATTCAAGTCGAATGTGTGCATTAGTAGTTGTAGATTATTCGAATAGTGAGATCATTCGAAGTCGCGCACCTATAGCATTTTGGCTCCTTCATCAGCTCCCACCAGGAATACGTCGAGTTACAAATAACCCTGTATAATATGGTACATAATATAGAGGGTAAGCTTCTATTACCGACCGAATGTCAAAATGCGCGAGCCAATAGGGAAGGGAGTCATAATTGTAATTTAATAGCAGCCTTTATCTTCATAATGATAACGTCAATCCAACCTAAGATTGGTCGAAAATGGTCATCCAATGGTACGTCACCCGTACCTAGTCTACGAAATTTGGTATCCATTTATATTATAATATCCTTGTTAAGTACTCTATGCTCATAATACCATGGATAATAGAGTAATATTATGTCCATGCATATTAATCTGTGAATCATAGTCTGTGGTACACTCTTTGGTCTGTGGTTGCAAAAGTAACCGCGAAATTTATTTCCGTTTTAAAACGTACCTACCTACTAATATAACCTACTATTGTATCATTGGCACAATGCACATCCACTGCGCCGTTCGACCAATGCCGATGCATTCAAGATGGGAGACACAGAGTATTTAATTCCGTTTTAAAACGTACCTACCTACTAATATAACCTACTATTGTATCATTGGCACAATGCACATCCACTGCGCCGTTCGACCAATGCCGATGCATTCAAGATGGGAGACACAGAGTATTTAAACACTTGGGAGATGGATGGGTGAGACACGTTTACAAAGTACTGTATGGGCTTATACCTCCATGGTATGGACACATCAATATTCGTGCCGTATTATTTAAGTAGGTTCTCTGTGATTCGGGCTCGGACTAGGAGCTTGAGAACCGGTTCTTAGCATCTTGAGTCTTGACATCTTCCCATTTCTTTCTTGGCCGGCAACACATCAGTGATATCTAAGGCGTTGCTGACGTCCAAGGGAGACGATGCCCACTTACTAAATCATCTATTTATTATTTATTTTCTTATTATTTATATTCTATTTATTATTTATTTATTTATTAATCGTCAGCTATTTATATAAAAAGGTAGGTACGAATCAAATTGAACCTTATTCTGCGACTTTTAGAGGCGCTCAATTATTTAATTCCTTAATAGAGGTTAATAAGAAAACATGAAAACCTAAGCATTAAATAATTTAATATTTTATTTATGAATTTTAAATGCGTCAACAATATCTTCTTAGTCAAATAATTTTATTATATAAAATATTTGAGACATGAATACCTTACTTCTACTCTTATAATAAAATAAATACCTTACTTAATTAAAAATGGACGGAAGTAGAAATAATGAGTATTCAATGTGAGTTTTGACATAATCGCAATTATGCAAAATTTACAGATTGTATGCATAATGTCCCTGCTGAATCTTCGTTAATTCAAGCGTTGAGAATGACATTATGCATGTGTAGCCAGCACTTAGCGCGCTAAAAGGAGTGTGGCCGTGTTAATACCGAGTAGTTATCTTGTGGAACAAATTAACAGTCATAATTTTTAACATTATGTATAACATTACATTACATACATGCTACATCCAGTTTGTGAAACAACTGGATGTTGCTTATTTTATAGATACCTCAATAAAATTGGTAGTGTACGGGTAACATAAATGTGCCGGTACGAGTTCGATTAATGGTCTAAGCAACCGTTTTCGTGACAGATCAGTGTTTTGTTGTTTGTTCGTAGCTATTCGTAAAGCATGTCTCCCGCGACAAGGGAGAGCACGAGTAACATAACGACATGGAATATAAATTTTACCATGTCGATATCCTTGTCTATTAAATTTAATTTTTGTAATGTAATATAAATAAAACTCAAAATTCCCAAGACTCGAGCCACTTGAGGCCAGACATGGTGGAATTCGGTTCATGCGCCAGAGGCCCGTTCATGCCGTACGCCAAGGGCGAGAATAAGTAGAAGCTGTACACTGTTGTAGACACGATGACCCCCATGGCAGCGTGGTACACAGTTCTGCCGAGCTCTGGACTCAAGTAGCTCTTAATGCTTCGCAGAAGGTATTCTGTAAGGATACCTGAAACAAATATATTTTTAATTTTATACAAATGTTATTGAAGGGATTCTAGATACATCCATCTTCATCATCCCTGACCATATCGGGGCGACCCAGAATACTGACCATAATGCTGGTAAGCTTTAATAGTTCATTGGTTTAGATGCTCAATGATATCAGTCCTTTTCTAATTGCTCGTTCTTTTCAACAATCACGCTAAGAACACCTTTCATCTGATTCATTCATTTGGGAGTTAAAGACAGACAGACATACATACATTAAACTTATAACACCCTTCCTCTCAAATTGGGTCATAGCACGGAACACGGAGACAAGAGGTGGAAGTGCGAAGTAGGCGGGGCACAGCGACTAACAGTAAGCGTAGCTCCGCTTACTTGCCCGCATAACATATCTGTCACTGAGCTGCGTCGGTTGTGCATTACATAAATTAAAATTTGACTTAAATTGTAATAATATGACTTATTGTGCAATTTTGGGTGCAAAAATGATAGCAGAGCTAAGAATTTATTTAATGGCAGTGTTTCATACCACAGCCACCCACAGCTAAGTCTAGTATTATATTTATTTTGTATTAATTCAAATTCAAAACATAAAATTAAAGGAAATAATACATTTTTATGATCAAAAAGCTACTCTATTTACACGGCAATAAGGTTATTTTTATGTTTTAAATGGTACTGCTACTCAACTATTGTTTTCCAGAAAATTCTTTGAAAACATTCTTTGCTACTCGGGAAGGGATGTGATAAATTTATCGATATCGGTGTGTTGTAATTTTATTTACGATGTAATATTATACGACCAAGACCCGACTGATTAGGTTTTAAATGGCTATTTATAGAGAAAATATGTTCGTAACCTATAGTTAATACACATAAATAGTTAATGCCAGTTGGCAATCTCTAACAGTGAACTTGGTCAATATTATAATATTATTATGAATAATTATAATAATTATTTGAATATTATGCTTATTTTGGTTTCTATAGTTACTTCTTAGATTTCCTTAAGACGCATAGAGAAAAGAAGACTGGCTTAAAACTACTGGGCGGATCAATTGGTTCCCAGTAAAATCTAGTACCATGCTCAGAGCAACAAGATGAATTCATAGTTTCAGTGACCGTCAATACGGTTTCCGCCACGGCAGATCAGCTGGTGATCTTTTAGTATATCTTACTCATTGCTGGGCAGAAGCAAAAAGGTTGTAAGTTTGGATGTTGCAAAGGCGCTCAAAAAATTTTTGGACTAGCGGTCACCCATCCAACTACCGACCGCGCCCGCTGTTGCTTAACTTCTTCGATCGCTTAGGATCGACGCAATCCGCCGGGCTATGAGAGCTTCAAAGCTAGGAAATATAATTCCACGAAAATAAAGGTGTTTAAACTATTCCTTGGCGACACTAGATGGCGCAATTGGTTCTACTACTAAACGTTGTAGGTCGAACAAAAGGAGAATGCCCATTTAGTATGGAGAAATGACTGTACTGACTTTAACATTTTTGTGTCTTGATAAAAATACCTTTATTTGATTATGTTATCTTTATAAATTACACATACTAACTTTAATCAGTGTTTATTAACCTACTATTGTAGGAAATACGAGATTTTCAACAAAATTAGTTTGAATTTAGGTTATAGTAAACTCACAGTAATATGGAGCCTATGCCGGCGTATTAAAGTCGATTGCGTATGTAATGTCGTTCTTTTAAGTTTCAAATTCATTTGACAGTCCCAAAACGCCATGTAGTTTATAATGTATTATAATCACAGAACACTATTACTCTTGGCTGATTATAATAATTTTCTAATTCATTTGACAGTCCCCTTAAGTCATCTAGTTTGTTGTATCATAATCATAATGGAATCAATGCAACCTATTGACCCGAAGGATCTTAAAATATTTCTGATTGGCCCTTATCCAAACATAAATGGCCCAATGGTTTTCTTTTGTAAAACGGAAGTAAAGTTACTTATTAATTTCAGAAAATTATTCTCAAAGAGGATTTTTTTAGAAAATACGGTATATATACTTGAAATATTTTAATTTAATTTTTTGTCCAAAAATCATTGTGACACAATAATTTTTTTGAGAGTACTGGCTATGGGCATTCTTTTTTACCTTTTTTGTATAACGTTAAGTTTGAAATTCATCCTAATTCACATCATTGTTTTTATAGCTAAGCTACGTTGAGCTACATTGAAATTTCACTTATCGACATACTGTTTAGTTAGCTAACGTTAATATAAAAAAGCTACGGCCACGTCTACGCCTTGTAATAGATATACTTAAGCTTTCAAAATTTTGAGCACGTTTTCACATACACACACACAAGTTGTACAAGAACAAGTACCAACATTACCTTGTAGTATACCAGTTTCGATAAATATCGATAATTGTCGATAACGCGGTAAAAGCACCACGCACATCCCTAGGCCTAATTAACCAAAAATATAACTTACCGCTATACACTTAAGGTTGATATTAGATTCCAGTCACGACATCTAGCGTTCAGAAGACGGTATTATTTAATCATTTTCCAATAAGATTGACATTGTAATACAACCAACTGCAATTCAATGTCAACCTTATTACTATATATTAAGTATAGAATTATTTATTACGTAGAATATTGCCATCTAGCGGTGTATAGCTGTGGTATAGCAGAACTTGAAAAGTATTATGATCTTAATTGATAAAGGTACTAAGTTCACTGAATATGACATTGAAAAATAAGAATTAACATCAAATGTTAAAGTGAATTTTCAATCATAAATAGCAGGTTTCTCGGACTATTCGTAGTTGACAACTAACAACCAATCAAAATGTAAGTTTGTTAGTTGTAAGTAATACGATTATCCATTTACTTGTGTTTTTTTGGCTAGAACGGTTCCCATACTAATCAACACTTATACCATTTCCACCTCTTGTCTCTGTGTTCCGTGGGTCATAGAGTTCTAAATGTGATGTACCCACCAGTGAGCATGGAGCTGAAGACGAGCGCCGGGAAGTAATGGTGGAAGTAAAGCACGCGGCCCATGGCCCAGAACGGCACATAGTGCAGCGCCCAGCCCACGAAGTTCCAGCCCGCCGCGTTCAGGAGGCTACGCTCATCGCCACCTGCCGAAATATGACATTTTACCTATAGTACCATTTTTACACGAGTTTTATTTAGTAAGCAATTTTTTCTTCGTTATTTGTAATTATAAGGCAAGCATAAAATTAAAGGAATTTATGAATAAGTTATTATTTAATGCGAACACTAATTTATTTCATTTTTTTTCTTCTGTTACCTGGTACAGGTCTTCCAAATGCCTCCGCCCTCTTGTCTCTGATAGAATTAATGACATAAATAACAAAGAAGATGCCGAGGAACACCAGATTTCCCCACCATACTATTGGGTTGCCCAGCAGATATATACGATGGGCACTTCCCGAAAAAAATTGACCCTGCAATGAAAAATATTTTATAGCATAATTTATATTTTTGGGGTGCATTGAAGTGGGCTAGTGGGAACTTACGAAGACCGACTTTTCGACAATATTGTGTTACATTTTAACTGTTACAAGTGGCCATCCATAAATGTGTCTCATAAATTTTATGTTTTTCGAACTACTCCCCCTGTCATTACCTTCCACCAAATGATAAATTGATTACAAATGCGTACAAAAAAAATTTGAATTGCGTACATTAATTTTTACATATAGCCCGATGTAAGGTATTAGACTATCTCAGTAGCAGCGCATGTTCTTACCCTGTAGTTAATCGGCCATTGCCACGGCTGTGACGTCACCTCCCCCTCCTTGGGCTTGAGGCCAGCGTTGCCCTGGAACATGACCGCGTGCGACTCCAGGAAGCGCTCTATGAACCCTGATGCGTACGCTTCGAAGCTCATCTTGGGTACTGTGGAAACAGGTTGAGCATTGTGAAAAGATTGAACTGAAAATAAGTTCCATTAAGTCCTATTTCGTAGTAATTCATGTTTAGTAAATAGTAGATAATGCCATAAGGCAATAAGACTACTCTTTTTTATTGCTTTAAGAGGCGACATAAAGTTATAAATACCTAATAAACAAATAAATGTTGAAAAAAGTGAATATATTTCCTTGCACATGAAGCAGAAGACCTATGTTAAATCCTATTAGCTATGACTATTCATCAGCTATTGCAGTGTACTTGTTCACAGGCACAAATATTAAAGTATAAAATGTACAAATGCAAGGTTTTACTATCTGTAACAACTTACAATCATCAAAAATATTATCTTCAACGTTCCACAGCGCATTCTTATCTCTCAAGTTGGGATTGCACGCTACTTCTTGCTGTTCGTAACCCCACTTGGGCAGTTGTTTACCAGTAGTTGTCAACGCGCAAGACTAAAATATTAAGTCAATCAGTCAATAGAATGTTATTTACTGATAAATAAACTAATTTATCACACACTGAAATGTAAAGTACATTTCATGGAATTAAAATAAACCGAAATAAATAATATATGTCATTTGTTTTTACCAACCTGCAGATAATGTACAAACATTAGCTTACTACGAACAGTCTGTATCTCATCACCATCTTTGCCACCCGATATTAAAATTTTCCAGACGTCATTAGCATCTCCGATTCCATCCTGTGGACAGCATTATGTTCAAACATAATTGTAATTATTAATGGAGTCACAAATACATTAATTAATCCTTTTGTCGACGCACTTCATTACAAGGTGGCGCCCCTTAAAAAAAGACCTCCCCATGTCTACTATTAGCGCCCCTTCAACCCTTCTCAGTGAAATCCGGGACATAGGAGTCTAACACCCCAACTCAGAGTCACTAACGGTTACTTAAATTGCTCCTTAGTACAGAATTTGTACGGAGATTATTTACTAAGAAGCGATTAAAGTAACCGTTAGTAACTCTGAGTTGGGTATAAGTCCTGGACAAGGGACAAAACCATGGCCAGAACCTAGTCATCAGGCCATCTTGTCACCACCCTCACCTCGCCATACCCGGTGACCTGCATGAACTTGGTGGTGAGCGGCGCGCGCTCGCGGTGCGCGTGCAGGTTGCGGCCGGTGGGCGCGTGCGTCAGGCGCACGAGGTCGCCGCTGCGCACCACCTGCACGCCGGGCACGCGCTCGCGGTCGTACGGCTTGATCTGCCAGCGGTTGTTGTCGTCCTTGTGCGTGTATGTTGTTATCTGGACAACAATGTGTTTGTATTAGTATCAAATACCAATACTGTGGAAAATATCTATCATGTTTTGGTGGAATGTGCTCGGAATTCTGAAACGCGACAAAGACTGCAGCTAAATTTATGTCAAGTTGGTCATTGCAATGTTATTCTAGCAGATACCTTGTCGGATGTAGCTAGGAAGTTATATAAGTTAGTAGATAGATATAAATAATAATATAAAATAGTTAAGAATTCCCTGTAGACGTTACCAGGGCGTCATAATCGCTATAGCGACAAAGCCCTTTAAAAGTGAATAAAAAAAACATACCAATGTTCATTTTGACTCTTCATGGTCGATATTCAATTGTATTCATTATTGAAAATTAGGGGAAAATTAATTAACATGTTTCAGAACGTTTTATTTCTTAGTCTTACACATTACAAAACCCCTAAAACTTTAGATATGATAAATAAAAAAAATGTTTTTTTTATTGATAGAATGACAGTCACTACAGAAGAACGGTCGGACAAACGGTTCACAAACAAGTAAAAAAGGGGTGTAAAGAAAGTAAAAAAGGGGAAAACACCCATAATATCAGCGAATTTGTCTTTTTAACGCGGAGCTATTTTAATTTAACACATGAAAAAATAAAATAAATCCTGCCAAGAACTATTTATATTTACAGTTTTAAATCTATATTCTATACAGATTATCGCATCCAATTCAATGGACTGTTTTCTGCTATTTTTATAATATTGTTACCTGTTGTTGTCTCGCTCCAACACCAGCGGGGTATAAGTGATGGTGCGAATGCAGGTACCCGCCGCCTGTCCGGTGGTTCTTCAATGAGATGACTGCGTTATAGGCAACCACTCGCGGCGCGCTCGCGTTGTGAAGACTGTTACCTTCCAGCCTCGCTTGAAACCCAGACGAATAAAAACCATCTCCGTTGCCACTAAAACAAGTCATGAAGTACGTCATTTCATGTTGAACTATGCTATGAATAATTCTACAATATAAATTATATAAGTACTTACCTTTTACTCAAAACTGTCAAATGAATCCAGAAAAAGAAAATGTAAAGTATAGTCGGCCAGAGGATCAGTGTTATACTCCTTCCAATTAGGTGTTTCACTGTTAAACTCTGCAATGAAAATAGATAAACTATAAGATTTTGATTTAATATCTACATACTACTACTAAAAATAAAAACATTCACTAACATACTATTGTTTTGAAAGGATATTGAAGTCCAGGGAACATACAAAATGCGCTTCGAGTGGGATTGAAATCATGTACAAGTATTATAGGCACAATCACGTCCAAAAGCTATATAATAATATATTGTCAAATGCAAGATAGATTTACCCTCAACTTCCGCCTTAGTTACAACACACAACACAAATCCTTATCAATACTCACAACGGGCTGTGACAAATCGCCCAGAACGTTCCACAGATCAGCTATGGTCCGCAACCCGACAAATATCACTAGAAAGAGGCCGACGAATTTGACAGAGATGGTGCAGGCCAGAGCCGATCCTAGCGCCAGCTGCCATAGCAGCATGCGCGGGGAGAACGGGGCCAGTTTAGCCTCTGTCAATGATCGAACCTGTAGACATTTTTTTAAATTTATTTTGTTCTAATTTTGTATTTTCTGTATGAATTCAATATCGAGTAAGTGACTCTGATAATGAATTTTATTAAACACATCAGATAGGGGATTACAACAGATAGGGGATTATTAAACATATCAATAATATTATAAAGTAAAATTTGATTAAAATAATAGTGTAACTTAATATTTCCGTGAAGATGTATCGTATTACCTTGAAGGCGCCATAAATAGAACAGCTCATGAAAAATAAAAGAATAGGGTCCAGCAGAATGTATCTATTGAGAGTGAGAAATCCAACATCTGAAAAACAAATATTTAGTTAAATTATGTAATTAAACCTTCGTCTTAATAATCAGAATAACAAGTAAATAATAATGGTTGTATTATGTATGTACTTACATGATAAAAGATTGTGTGTAGTAATTGTTTTAATTTATAGAATACATAAGTTGTAATAACTTACCACAGAGCAATAGTAATGTCCCTATAAAAGTCGAATCCAAAGAGTTTGTCATCTCCCATATTGTCAAAAATGTTAGTGGTATGATCAGTGCTCCCAATGTGGTACAAAACTAAAATAATAAAAAACAAACTTAATCATTGTTGTTTTTTTTGTCAATATTAATAAGAAATGGGTAAAAAAATAAAATTTAATATTTTAACTACAATTCAGTAGAAAAAATATTCAAATGCCACTAAACTCTTAACATAGGTTCTAATTTGTGATGAACTGATTTTAAGATAACACTTTTCTTTTCTGACAATGCATTGGTGGTACCTTGCTTGATAACTGATCAGTCAATCAAGATGAGATCAATCATCATCAATAGAATAAAATTCCTTGAAAGTGTATTATACTTTATACAGATACTACAAAAATACTAAAAAAGATAATTAAACACACAATTCTCATTCCTTCGTATCTTGCACCATCATACTTGTCCCCCGGCTTCTCAAATGGAAACGTTCCATCATAACCTGTAAGCTTCCCTGACAGAGCAATCAGCATCTGAAATGAAAAAATAAGTTCTTACTAAGTGCACTTTATCATCCACAACTTCATTGCTACTTGATGGTGGAAATGAAGGTTATCAACAACTTAAAATAAAAATAAAAAATTACAATAAATTAAACAAAAACTCAATGACTGTAGCAAAGTGCCTTAAAACAGGTGGCATGGACAATAACATTTATGGCATTGCCATGAACAACAACTTGATTTAAAACAATAATAATGAGAGTCTGCTCACCAATCAAATTTTTAAAATATATAAAACTGTAATAAATAATTATTTACTATTACCTTTCCAAGAGGAGGATGTACATCAAAAAAGAAAGTTCTATTTATGTACCAGCTTGCCATTTTACCAAAATGTGTTTCATCCCAACTGAAAAACGCAAAACAAACTTTAGTAAAATGGTAATTCCCAAATTACCTAGTCTTACATAGTACTACACAGCGTGGTGCATGTTATTGTGTACAATACTAAATAATTGTTATTTTTTAATAAAATAATATTCGTAATATAAGAACAAAACAGGCTTTTACTAAGTAAAATGCTTACCATCTTGGACTTCATTGCCACTTAACAGCAGGTGTTTACAGCAATAGGGATGTTGACTAATTTTAGAATTCAATTTTATTTAATGTTCACAAAAAAAATTATAAAAATAATACAAAAGAATGATATTTTAGTTCATTAAATTTTACCAGTAATACTTTAAACATAAATTTCAAATCAAATCAAATCATTCTTTATTGTGGACAATAGGTACTACAGGTAATATACAGACGTTACAGATAAGCAAATTGATCGCTATGTCCTGCCTTAAAGGCATACAATAATTACAATAGTTAAAAAAAAATATATATTAATTTACTATTAGTGTCAACATCCCCATCACAAGGTAGCTTATTATTATGCAAAATCAAATAACAATACTAAATATGATACTGAAGTATAAAGAAAATTAAAAGCAATGAAAGAAATAAAAGGAACATGCCTGCCACCAATACTGAAGCACCTTTAAATACCCTATGCCAAATGAATGAGTAGCTCCAAATCCTCCAAAGTTGACCACCACCACTAAAAGTTATGATAAAATTTAATTAAAATTCTCTCACTGGCATTCATCTGTGAAGCATAATAAAATATGAATTTTCCTTTCCTCAACTGATTTTACATTCAAAAAGTGATTGTATAGAACTTTTTTGCCTCAAAGTAAATAATGAGCAAGGATGAAGCTTGTCAGGTACTTCTATACATAAAAACTACTACCTAAATGGATTTTAATAAAAATACATTTTTACAATACATCAGAGTAAAAAATAGCTGATTTGATATACATATTATCAAAATTGGTCAGTATAATTAACAATAAGTGTGAAGCAAGTTAGAAATATTCCTGCAAGAATAGATCTTTGTAATGAAGTCATTAATTTTATGTAGAAAATACATGTTGGATTTCTTCTCCTAAACACTTCAATAAATTTCAAGACCAAACCTTTTATGTGGACCCCAATGAATAATAAAATTTATTTTCAAAAAAATATAGTCATATATGCATTCTTATTAAAATTAATGATTTATACCTTTTGGTATTTAAAGCAGATAAACTTCTTTTTTTATAATACACAGAGCCTTTTGGCTGCAATAGACCATGTTATATTGCAGTGGTCTTTGGGAATGCGACATCAAATAATAGTACAAGGCATAGAAATGTCAAATCAGTTGTGTATGAAAGATAATGGTGCTAAAGGGGTTTAAACATTTTTGTATGGCATAACTACATGTCCGCCATTTAGAAAAAACCTCATTTTGGCAGCCAGTGATGAAACATGTGTCAATCAACAGAGTAAGTCCTTAGTGATTACAATAAAAAGTATTCAGTGATTATAATAATATGTTGTACGTGATATACTCTCAGAAATATTTGAGTTCAAAAATAAAAATAACTATGAATAAACTCAAATATCTCAGAAAATATACCACTGTCAACATTTTATCACTGATTACTTTTTGATTGTAATTACTTAGCCTATCGATTGACACATGTTTTATCAATGTCTGTAAAAATGAAGATTTTTCAAAATGGCAGTACTTGTAGGTATGCTAACTAGGTTCAATGCCCTTTGTTTATTAGGTTTGCTAGATTTTCACTTTTGTAACCTGATTTGTGTGCACAACTTATATCTATAGCTTTTAGCATGCTTTGGTTGTCAAGTACATAGATATTAATAATGAGCTCATGCCCTTATTCTCTGTTTCATGGAGAAACATTGATGCTAATTAACTACTGGTAGTGATAACTGCTCTCTGATAAGAGATAATGGCAAAATGATACTTACCAGACATGATCAGGGTCCAATACTTTGTAATATCGTGTTAAAAAAGTAGCTCCACATATCAATCCAAAGGTCACCCACCATCTGTAAATTGAATTACGTATTTTTTTACAGAATTCTATTTTCTCATTTAGATGTAAATTCTAGGTCCAAAAATATTTGCCTAATATACCTACTAAGTAGTCATGTATACAATTTGTTATTTTAATAGGAGTGTTATTCTAGCTAGAGGTATGAATGCGGTCCTCCTGAACAGGGGTCTGAGTCAGAAAGTTAATTTTCACATTCTTTAATGAATTGTGAGCAAACCTATGCACTTAAGACTTCTTCATAATGTCTTCTTAGGTATGTAAAGTCTGTCAATATACAATTGGAGTGGTGGATTGTGGCCTGTACCCTTCACATGACCAGGACCCACATGCAATACATTCCACCTATATAATTCCATTATAATCCTTGAGAGGTTAGTTTTACACTTCACTGGTATTCAAATAATATATTTAATCTGCTTTAAAGGTCAACTACAGCTCAATTTTAAGAACTTTAAGGACTAAATCGGACCTGTAAGCTCATGCCTAGGTTGCCCTGCCATAACATGGTATCACTCAAAAAACTTTCTAGATTCCTATACCAAAGTGAGTTCAGAGTTACTGACTTGGTCGGTTGGTCGTGAGTACGGTACTAACCAAAAATTACAGTAATTCTTAACTTTATCTTGTGTAAATTACGTACATTTTATAATTTGGCACATTCCTTATATTTTTCCCCTGTAACATCGTTCTGCTTTTACTTTCGGCTACAGACGAGCTTGTTATACATATACACCAACAAATTTTGAATTAAAACATTTGTATTTCGAAATAAAACTAATAAATTAGGTAAAACGGATTAACGAGTTGTCGTTGTGTTGTACTCTTGTCTTGTTGTTTATTGTCAAAGTCAAATGTCAGCACAGCACAGAGTACTTAAACCAATGACAAAATAAAAAAGAGAGGACAGGCCATAAGGTCACGTGATCTGAAGCCAAATAGTTCTCTAAAATGGCGTCGACTCCGCCCATGCCTCCACCCATAAAAATAGTGTTGTATTTTTTATATCGATATAATATTTTAAGACAAAAAATACCTAGAATTCATTATAATTTATTTTCAGTGCTATTCCGAAATAGAAGTTTTTTAATTGTTATATGTTTCACACTTACTTCTGGCTAAATCTCGCAAAGAATTTTGTTTTGTTATGTATTCAAAATAGCAAGATCCAACCTAATATTCCAACAGTGTTTCAGCATTCAACAATTCAGGAGAGAAAAGGTGATTGTCAAACGCAAATATAGGTCTCCTAGGATCCTGGGTACACTTCAAGGTTCTTGCGAAATAAAATATATATGATATATGTAAACGCATGTACATAAGAGAAAGAAGGTTAAACTTCACAATATTTATTGCAAACAATTACCATATTACAAAGATACAGCTTATAGTAATTGGTCTAGAATGCTATTAAGTCTGATGGGGATAGGCGTGAAAGTAAGGTAAGGAGAGAAGAGTCCCTGGTTGGCAGGCGTTCACAGGCGCGGGCAAAGGGCTGGAGCCCCCGCCTCACCTCCTTCGTCCCGAGTGATGTTGGTAGCAAGCGCGAACAATATAATTTAATTTATGAAGATAAACCTAAGGTATTTCTCGTAGTCACTTTGGACCCTTTTCTTCAGAGGCTTGAACTGCGAAAGACGGTGGACGGTGGCGTCATTTGCTGTTCATCTAAAAAAAATTAAAACTATCGTAGAACAAAAGATAATAAAGAAGTCATAATTACTGATTTAATTAAAAGTAATTCATACGAACTCTCATGTTTGCTGTTGATGCTATTGAAAATGTTACCATTAGGTACAATTATAATACCTATCGGGTTCATTTTTATAAATTAAATTTTGTTTCCCCAACTCGTCAATTTTGATTTGATATGTCGATACTTTCTGCTTCAGCATCTTTATTTTCTTACGCTGTTCTTGTACTTGTCTGCCTAATTTTTTAAGTTTATCTTCAGATTTAGCTGCTAAAACCTGGAAAGTAATTTACAATATATTAAGTATTAACTAGGATATCCATATACAATTATATATAGAGTATAATAATTAAGTGTGGCCAGGCGATTATTCCATATACATACAAGATATAAAAATGCTTTAAACTGATAAAGATTTTTTGTATAAATAATTGTTGTAACAGCATTTTTAATTTGAAATAATATTTTTGTACATTGATATATCAGAGAGTTGATTTCTTTTTATATGATATGATGAAAATACTCACCATGGTACTGACTCCTATATTAACTGTTAAGTCTACATCCATATTTGTTGGTGTCGTTGGCAGTTGATCCATGTAAATCAGATTAAGTTTGTCGATGTCAATGGGCATATACGCTGCAAGAAAACATATATTATTACTTACTTATTATTACTGTGCTAGAGTATCACTGAATATGCAATGTATAGTTATCACATTATAACATGGAAATCAAAAATTTATATAACAACAATTTAGTATAATTATGTGTAAAATAAACTAAAAGAAAAATAACCTACATTAACATTTAAAAGTCTAGACAACAAAGAGCCTAGACATGCATTCATTTTACTACATTATAAAAAATGTAGGTATACTTACTGGAAAAAGAGTGGGAACCACATCATCCTTTAGCCAACATCCAACGTCCTATTGATTATATATTTTTTTTAATCCTTGGAGCATATTCTTATTACTCCTGCAGGTCCTCCTTTATCATCAGTTCATAATTTTTTAAGTCCTTCATTCTTCGGAAATCTAAAAAAAATACATGCACCGATAAAATATTGTTATAAATCCATGATAAAATAAGTTCACATGTATTTTAGATCACTACTTAAATAAAATTATATCCTTATCAGCTGTCTGGTGACAGCAGAACAAAATACAATTGTCACCACACCATCCCTCTTTTTGCCCCAGGTGTCATAAGAGGCAAATAAGGGAATATAATGGAGAACAGGCAGAAGCGTCCTCTGTGTAACAACTACCATTTACTACAATCACAATCCTGCCTGCCCAGCTTGGTGATTATGGGCAAAAAATTCATTTTTGGAAGAGGCTTCAGTTCAGTAGTAGCAGTATTAATAATCTTTTAATAGTTTGTGCTATTATCTACTCGTAATAATAATGTGCAATATTATGTTTAAATATTATTTCCAGAAACATATGACAATGGCTCTGAATTTTGATACATTGGCAAAGTGACATTTTGGTAAAAACAGTATTTAATCACTAATGTAAATAAATAATATCGATAACTCGAAAAGTACGGTACAACGCTAGGTGTGTTTGTAACCATTTCAAATATTTACTTGATCTATTTATGTTGAAATTAGTTATCAGAAATTATAGATAATAGCGAAAAACGCAGTCCAGAATTCCTAATATAGACACATAATCTTAATAAACCCAAAATACACATGAAAATTACAACTAACCTGAAGAATGATAATCCTTCGTAATTTTTTCGAAAGTTTGAATTGCACCCTCTGATGCAACACTTTGCCATGTTAGGTTTTACTTAGTTCACTTTAGATACACAATTAAAAGTAGCAAAATACACAAATTCACTATTAAAATCAAAAATAAACTTCGAACAACGCATTAGATGACAGCCGAACTACTTAGGATGTTCGTTTCAATAAATGGCGTCCGAATCCTAGTGTTGCCAAGTCAGTGAACCAAGAAGTGGCTAAAACACTTTTAAAAAGTGGCTAGAATGTCAAAATTTCGTACCCTTTAAAGTGGCTAAAAGTGGCTAAAAATTTTGTACCTTTTTTTTGGACCGAGAGATAAAAAATCACTATCAAACAATTATTTTTTAATAAAATCAAACATGGAAACATAATTATTTGTATATCAGGTGGGATTGTGGTCAAGTATTAACTTATTTGCAATGATATTATATATTAAAAAGAGGCAGATAGGTCATAAGCGCGCGCGTTGTGTGACTCAAAAAGTTCCCAATTGGGAACTCTTGTGATTAGTCTGCGTCGAGCGCAATCACGAGCGTGGCGCATCGTAGGTTCATACGTCCTTACGAAAATAAATCAAAATGCCATCGTGTGTGTTTCGAAAGTGCACCAATTATGACTCCAAGGTCAACAAAACACAAGGAATTTCATACCACATTTAAGTACGCTAAGATACTTAGATTATTTAGTCTATTTCAATTATTTTTCTAAACAATCTAATAACTCATGCAAAGACGCCATATTCAGATGAAGAAAGAGATAGCGATCTAGTTTTGACGCGAGAGCGATAAAGACCGTAGCCTATATAGATTGACGCGAGTGACAAACACTAGCTGTCTTTTTCTTAATATGTTTATTATGGTTTTAGTAATGCCATCCTTTTTACATAATTTGCCAATGTACTAGTGATTGGTGTAGGAAAACAAAAGATAAACGTGTGTGTATTGTAGCTCGGTCGGAACAGATTTTTCGGTCGATTTGTAAGGGCATGACGTATCTGTTAGTAAAACATCTTTGCTTATTTGTGTAAAAAAATTAATCAGTGGTTATTAGATGTTAAAGGTTCTGGTTCTGCTGCCAGGAAAGAATATTTTTCTTTTTTACCGATTTGATTTAGAACTTCCGCCGGTATTGTTTGGTTATTTTTATTTAACATTTGTACATGTTTGGTTATTTTTATTTAAATAGTTCTTTATTATTAATGTAGAATTAAGTATAAGTATGTCTACACTCATTTTATTTCTATGCTTTGTCTTTACCACACTCATCATACTAAATAATCTTTCTACTTCAGCATTTGAGTGTGGTAAAGATAAAGCCAAATCACTTAAAATCGCCGCGTCGCTGCTGGCGTCGCCCGTTTGGCGTTCGGTAAGGTAGGTACCTATATCCCGACTTTCCCGTATGTTTAAGTTACTCTATGGTTATTAATTCCTGCGCAAGCAAGATGCCATAGACAATATTCGTTCAGATATAATAATATGTTAGGAAATAAAAATATGTCACATAGAGTGACACTGTAAGGGTCACTAAGTTAGGTTAGGTTAAATGACAATGTCAAGTAATTATTAGCTTGTTGAGTCTAACCTCAAAAGTTGCTAGAATTGTGGCTAAAATATTTAGCCAAGAATATTTGACATTTTTGGCTAAAGGAATCTTAAAAGTTGCCAGATCTAGCCAAAAAGTGGCTAACTTGGCAACACTGCCGAATCCGAACCGAAAAGCGCTTCAAGGCAGGGCTTGCATAGACTTTATTTTATTAAAATGTTACTAGAAAATTGAAATATGCTATATGTATTGTACTTTCTCTACAAGTCCATATTGTAACGTGTAAGAAGAAGACAGATATATTTTTGGTATTTCGGGTCATATCGACGGGTCCTACGCATAAGGTCGTATGCAGAATATGGCAACTTTACAGTATGGGCATTTAAAGTTTACTTTTGTCATTACTCAAAAATGAGAAGGAAATTTGAATTTAAATCAAGCTTATAATTAGTAGTGCCTTAAGTCATCTTTAAACAAATATCATTGATAGAAAATGAATTGTAATTTAATGAAAAATACTGAAATTACATACTTATGACTTTATGCGTAGGGATGCAAGAGTTATGTTATTGAGTTACGACAAGTTACGACGATATACGTACAGTAAAATTTCCTTACCTTCAAGTTACGCCGGGTTACTTCGGGGTTTAATGGTTTACAAATACGATTAAAAAACGATATTAAAAAAACTAACTTATTTATATGATAACAAGAAAGTTCTGCAGTAAACAAAGCGTGAGTATAACAAATAAACTAGAAAGGAACATTATAAACATGTCGCGCGAATTAATTAATCTACAAATTATTAGATGAATCGATATCTGTATTTTCTTCGTTCATCGTATTGCGTGTGTTTGGCAATTTTTCATAATACTTATTATATTCTTTCGGTATTATGCGTGCACGGCATAGACTTTGTAAATCCTCCTATTTGCAGTTGTTATAGGCAAATAATCTAAATAACAGCGATCTCAATTATTAAGACTTTCTTGGTTATTAATTCTTCGTGATGAATAGGTTTTTCTGGTAATTAATAAAGTCATATAATGTATAAGTTATATATAAGTCTTCGTTTTCAAAGCTGTAGCGATATATGCGGATCATTGGAAGTTATTCCCACTTCTTTGATTTTAGCCCAAGTTATTTTGTGTTTGTTAGAGTTTTTGATACAGTTTTTTCCATACAATAACTTTTTGAAATTATAAAAATCTGTAATACTCATCTCAATCACATTATAATAAGGCGTGTTAACTTTGGCCCTTCTTACTAATGCATACCATTGTTCTGGCATATGTATGAGTTTATTTTTTGAATTTCGCTCTATTAAAGCATGAACATAATCTGCTTCATTTTGAGTATGTCCTCGCCCTAAGGACAAATGAGTTATTGCTACACCATATTTTAGGAGCATAAGTATAAAATGAAAACACAATACAATTTTGGTTTTGCCCAGCACAATTACCTGACCAAAAAATGAATTCCTTAACGCCGTCTTATACTTTAGTCTCAATAAGTTTAAGCAGACAACTTAATCTCTGGCCACATGCAACAATATGCTTCTTTACTGGCTAGATCAAAAACTGTAACATTTGGGACCGATAATGTTATTTTATAATAAAATAAACCAACATTTCCATGAGGACAATTCTGAATTTATTGAAAATCTAAGCATGCTGTAATTGTTTTTAAAGTTTTATCTTTTTCCCTTAAATTTCTTGCTAATTCTTTTGATATCATATGTTTTTTTTTGTTTATTAATTTCTTCTTCTGCCATATTATTTTTATTTACGTGTAAACATAATATTCGTTACAAACATTCTGCTTGGGTTTGTAAAATAAAAAATATTTAATCTTTGATTTATAATACCCCAATATTGTCATGCTGATTTAGCTTTTTTTGTTATATTTTCACTACTACACCACTCAATATATAGAGAAAACATATTTGCAAACCTGAGTCGGCTATTTAAGTAAAGTTTTGTAGACTTTTTGCACACATAGTGTGATTCAACTGGTAGAAATATTTTTACATGCTTTATTACTCCTGGTTTAATCTTTTCATCTATGCAATGACATTATATACAAGACATGCCAACACGGCGCTAGAAGTACGCCAGTCGAATGTGCATAAGTATAGCGATTTCAATTCATACAGTTGATAGCTGCCGTGAGTGAGGCCGTCTTTGGGCCGTCTATAGTTTCACCAAAATGCCGAGTTGTTTTGAGATTTCGAAAAAATCATATCTCCAAATTTAATAAAAATGATGGATTACATACCATAGGTAAGTACATAAAACGTTATGTTAAATATTGGTACTAATATCGAATATTTCTTTTAACTTTTACTGACTGTTCCGTACTGAATTTGTTAGTGTGCTAAGTGTGCAAATGTGTGCCATTTGGTCATAGATCTCGTGACGCGCTGTGACGCGAGCGACCTCGAGCGACAAACAAACACTAGCTGTCTTTTTCACTATTATTATGGTTTTAGTAGTGCCATCCCTTTTACATAATTTATCAATGTGTGATCGGTTTAATGAAACAAAAGATAAA
Organism: Thymelicus lineola; assembly: GCA_963932265.1. Classification (NCBI taxonomy): domain Eukaryota; kingdom Metazoa; phylum Arthropoda; class Insecta; order Lepidoptera; family Hesperiidae; genus Thymelicus; species Thymelicus lineola. Next base: position 9,667,059 of record OZ010699.1, read on the forward strand.
CGTGTGTGTGTTGAAGCTCGATCGGAACAGATTTTTTGGTTGATTTCTAAGGGCATAACGTATCTTTAGTTATAATATCATTGCATCTATGATAACACCTCTCGAACCGCCACGATGGTCTGGGGAAATAGATTCCCTACCTGAAAACCACTTCGACATGGCCGTATTAACTGTTCGCTCTCCTATAGAGAGAGTATTGAGAAACATCGTTTTACATACCAAAACAATATTAGGTTTATCTGAATTAGGCTCTGTTCTTGCTAAGGAATATTTCCAAGTTTTCTTACGTCTAGATTCAGCCTTTGTACTATTGTTGGATTAAGTCTTGATATGAGCTAGTTTCATATAAATTATTTAGTGCTAGTCGTACTTCTTGGGAAATTTTCTGACATCATTACAATTACCGCTCCCAGTCAGGGATTTCTCAACCGTTGACTCGTACAAATTCCAGTTATGCTCGGTTTTCAGCTAAACAGGTGATTCTAAAAAAGATATAATATCATTTAATTAACCACCACAACTTATTAATAGCACAGAATATTAAATTTATTTATGATTTTAGCAAATAAAAAATTGCATAACGTCTTATTTAATATTGAGTTCGAAGCATAACGTTGTATGTTCTACATACGACTATAAGAACACAGATTTTTTTATTTAATAACGACGCATGTAGTCGTAAGTAGTAGTTACGACCCTTACCTTCAATGAAAAAACAACGCATAAGGTCGTAACTATAACATTACGACGTTATGCGTGGAACTAGATTAAAATTATAAATATCGAAAAAAAACACTTAAATATAATAATAAATCTAATCTTATATGCTTGTATTGCGATATGATTTCTAACTATTTAATAAAAAACAATCAATTATTAACCAAAACTTACCAGTTTGACTGGATTCATTAGAAGGTATTTTTTTCATTTTTGTTAAGTGCTAATTTTAAAATTCTTGATGATCGTAAGTGGTTCATTTTGAGTATAATAATGTAATACAATCAACATATCACAACTCACTTGATATCATAACGTAAAACACTTCAGAATTCATATTATTTACAAAATAAATGTCATACTTTATTGCCTGCTCCGTCAGTGACATACGACGGCCGTAACTGCCCTTGATTGGTCTCGCACGAACCAATAGCACCACGCATATCGTCGTACCGTGAAATGCAACTATATGCGTGGTAACTTTCAAAATATACGACCATAAGCGTTTCTAAAACTTGTTAATTATAAGTAATATTAAAATTCTGATTTCAGGAATTTATAAAACTCATATTCGTAATTACGATAACGTAAAATATGGATTTTCAATAAAAATGGCGTTAAGACCTTATGCGTCGCACCCGTCGATATTTGCACAATACATGTATAATGAAAAAATATATACGCAAATTAGGGCCTGTCCTCTCTTTTTTATTTTGTCATTGACTTAAACCGTGGAGTATAGAGGCACAGAATGAATATTATACAGAACTAGCAGTTGCCCGCAGCTTCGCACGCGGAAATTATGCTTATCATATTTATTTTGTACCCTCACAGAAGAAAATTTAATAACAGGTTAATTTATATTGAATTTAGGAATTTATAAAGTAAAACCTAAGATACAATCACAAATCATTCCTCAGTTCAAGGGTGTTGATGTGATGCCCGGACAGACAAACAGACAGACAGAAAGACAATAATTTTAAAAACAAATTTTTGGTGCTCCAACACGTTATTGATGTGTTATTTATTGATTATAAATTTCAATATTAGTCTCTCTCCCTCTTTCTCTCTCTCTTCCTCTTCCACTCTCAGTCCCTCTCCAGCTTCAAGTACCTCTCCCTCTGCCGCTCCCTGCCCCTCTTCTTCTCCAGTTCTCTGTCCCTCTCCCTCTCTCGCTCCCTCTCCCGCTCCCTGTCCCTGTCCCTTCCCTCTCCCGCCCCCAGTCCCTCTCCCACTTCCTGTTCATCTCCCTCTCGCGCTCCCTATCCCTCTCCTGCTCCCTGTCCCCCTCCCTCTCCCGCTCCCGGTCTCTTTCCTGCTTTTTGTCCCTCTCCCCTCCCCCTCCCATCCGTAAAGTCCCCTATACAAATTTTTTTTCTCACTATAAGCTTACATATTAATTTTCATAATGAAGAAGTTCCTGAAAAATTTGCAACCCCTTTATTTACCTCTTAGGGGATGAAAATCTAAAAAAACCTGTTACAATTATTTTTTGTTCTTAATTATAAGCTTACATATCAAGTTTTACATTACTTCAGAGTTCAAAAATGACAAAGTTTCTTAAATATTTACATCCCCTTAGTTTTGCCCCATAGGGGATGAATTTCGAGAAAATCATGAAACAGTTATTTTTTGTGTCTAACTATAAGCTTATATACAAATTTTCACCCTTCTTACTTCAAAACTGACGAATTTGCCACACTAACTTGCACACTTAAGAGTTTCTTAAATGTTCTTAACTTCAAAAATGACGAAGTTGTGTACTTAAGTTCCATCGCCTAAATTGACCCTTAAGGAATGATTTTCCAAAAAACAGAAACGTGTGTAACTGTAAACTTACATAAAAAATCATATTTATAACTTTTACAATTATTACTGGCAAAATTTACTGGCAAAGTTGATTTGTATGTAACCAACCCCTATTTTTAGGGGATGAATTTCGAGAAAACCGTAATACAATTATTTTTTGTGTCTAACTATAAGCTTAAATACAAATTTTCACCCTTCTTACTTCAAAACTGACGAAGTTCCCATACTAACTTGCGCCGCCTTAATTAACCCTTTAGGGGATGATTTTCCAAAAAAAAACGTAATACTTAAAATTAAGTTTCTAATGTTTAACTAATATGTAAATTTTCATATTTTTAACTTCAAAAATAACGAAGTTGCATACTATGATAAAACGCCTAAATTAACCCTTTAAGGGATGATTTTCCAAAAAAATGTGTTAAACTTAATTTTTGTTTATTACTATAAACTTACATAAAAAAAATCATACTTATAACTCTAAAACTGACGAAGTTGGTTTGTATGAAAATGACTTAGGACCCCTATTTTTGCTACTTAGGGGATGAATTTCCAAAAATCCGTTCTTAGCTGACGTCTCCTTAGCGCAATCTATCTCCCTGCCAAATTTCATCATAATCGGTTCGGTAGTTTCTGAGATTTTTTGTTTAATCAGCGGTGTGTCTCTTTTCAATTTTATATATATAGATGAAAAAAATCTTATATACCTACTTTTAAAGGGTTGTCAGTGTTGTCACTTGATTATGAAAATTTTGGTATAAAACATCGTCAGCGACGATGCATATAGCCTATGCTATCTCCATTCCAAATGCGTGGTTGCGTGATTGAGGAACAAACATCCAAATTCCTAAGTCCAAACATCCAAACAAACTTTCACATAAAAAAAATAACCATTGATGTGAAGTTGGTTGGTGGCAGGTGGCAGATGATGGCAGGTCCCTGGACGTCATATGTCAAAGTCAGTTTACAAAACTCAGTAGTTACCTATAAAAATTCGAGCTTTGTTTTGATTTGGATGAGTTTCATATTTACGTCGCATTTGGAGAGATGATTTTAACGTAATCATGCGGTGGTATTGCGCGCTTGGTATACTTCTTTGTATCATTACTCCTGGTTGTTTAAGTGATTTAAGTGTAGAGACAAAAGATAAATTTATCAATGAATTTTTACGGTTCTTGAATAATTTGCCCAATCAGGCATATACTTACGAAGAAGGTGTTATTAATTATTCAACTAAAACAGTAAGTATCTTTAGAACATACAAGTCCTTTTTAGAAACTAGCCTATAAAATGATTATTACAAGGTTAGGAGTGCTACAGACTGCATATTATATTGTTTGCAAGTCGACACATCTGAAATTATTAATTAAATTATGGATTAAATAATTAAATTATGTCAAAGTAACCAATTTAATTTCTGAGAATTAGTTCAGTCATAATTGTACATATAATTATTCTTGGTTTCTCTTTTAAAAAGGTAATAAACTATTCAAGTGAAAGTTTACAAATTGCATGTATAATAAATACAATAATAGTTTTTAATACTACATATATAAAGCAATCAATAGTTTCAGTAAATGTTTTAACACATCTTTCACTTTTTGTTTTAGTATACACACAATGAACATGCTTTAATATGTTACTGTATGTTCATAATAATGTAACATTGAGATTAAAACAAATATATCTAAGAGTTTGTACTAAGGTTATCAGAAGTTATTCAAGCCCATGCTATTTATTATTATTTTTTATATTATCTCAGAGGTACTATCTGGGGAGCCATTGAACTTATTTTTACTTAATTTAGTTCACCCATTTATTGATTTAATATGAGTTATTGTTAATATAAGTTATTGATGAATGGTTATAATAATTTAATCAATTGCCTTTTTAATAACTTATTTTTACAACTTTTTAAATACCTATTTGAAATATTTTGCTAAACTCTTTCAATCACAAGTTTTGGGCGGTTAGGTAATAGGTGTTACCATCTTCAATAGCATTAAAATAAATTATTTAAAATCAATTGTACACTTATATTCATAACAACTGCGTAAAATTTTCCCATTTGTTACAGTAAATGGTCAAAGCCTTTTCTATGTGATCGCAATTTTGTATAAGTAACTTGCTTTACACTAGAATGAAGAAGCTGAGGTATTAAATGAAGCAATGCCTCTTCTAATGACATCCTGCAATAGCCTTGTCTATGCCTCGAAATGTATGACTGTTTGTGTTTAAGCTCTCTGCTGAGACATGTAAATAAAAAAATGTGAATGATTGATTCCTATCCTGATATTCCTGATATCCTCACCAGTTTGTACCCCCTTCAGTGAAAACACAATATTTAATAATATTATTAACTAAAATTATTTTTAGGGCGACAATTTATATAGGATTGATACTAGTATAAAAGCTAGTGATGTACATAATTTAGACAACCACAAGCTCTTAAAATGCTCGGCGACTCTCGCCGACCTCGGAGAAAGTGGAGTTGAAATTCAACAGGATGATCATCACTGTCAGGATGCTGATTTGGAGCCTAAGTCTGAAGAAATTTCTACAAAAATTGGAGAGACTAGTTTTGACAACCAAATTAGCACCACAGAAGCCACATTTGACAATCAACCTATACAACTGGATAATGAAATACAAACTACCGCAGCGGTGAGCACTTTGATTTTTTTTAAAAGTGGCCAAGTCCGAATTGGACTCGTCCATGAAGGGTTCCATAGTAGCAAGAGTCAAAGTACCACTATCATTTTTTGCCAACAAAAAATAACTTTCACTCATTTTAGCTCATAGTATTTGTATAAATGACAAAGTTATATTAGCGGTTTTTAAAAATGTGCTATATCTTAAAAACTGCTAACTATATCTTGTTCGAACCAATTTTCATTGAAAGTGTTCATTGAGATCATATATTTTCTTAAGATTTTTCACTCCCTTATTTTAAAAGATGGGGGGGGACACACATTTTACTATTTTGGAAGTGTCTATCTTTCAAATGATTGATTTTGAGAAAAAATGGTCTTAGAAACCTCAATGGCATTTTTAAAGACCTATCTGTATACACCCCGCAAGTATAGTTTTGATGAAAAAAATTTTTTTTTAGTTTCAGTTCCATGTGTTTAGTAGTTATGTAATCTCCCTTAATTTTTATTTTTTATTTTTGTACTTGTGTTGGCTACGGAACTCTAAAAAAGATTGTCAATTTAAAAGAATCCTATGTTAACATTTACACACCTATCATCAAGCGGAATGGTCGAACATTAGCTTTTATTGAAAGAAAAGGGCGGTAGCTAGCCAGGTTAAAATGAGACTGATATTATTCAAATAATATTTTAGGTGACATCTGGTGAACAATTCATTGCGATACCTAGACAACATCCTAGTGTGCCATGCATAGGATGCTCCCAGCACGTCAACATTCAAGCAGCAGGGGTGATTGAATTAGCCAAGTTAGCAGTGAAACATCTGGATAAACATGAACCTAATATAAAGCACACTCTTGACACAGTAGTTGATGTCGAAAGACAGGTTCAGGTAGGCAATCTTTTATATATATTTTATAAATGTATTTTAACATTTTTTATTTTGGAAGTAAAATATTTCTTTCATTTGTTTTAGGCTGTTAATGGAGTTAGATATATTTTAACTCTCATAGTAGAGTATAACAATTGTACTCTGGAAGAATCAATATGTACTTCAAAAATACCATGCAAGGTTTCAGTACTAGAAAAACCATGGGTTAGATTGCTTGATGGCTCAAAATATCGAGCTATTGTATCAAACAATTGTACAAATGAATGGCTTTTTGGTGACAATGGCGAAATTATTTCGTTTAAAGATGAGAATAACGAAAGTAACGATATTATTTCAAATTCATCTGGCAATATTCATGAAAATTTAGATAAACTCAGCAAACCAACTCCTGATTATGATGGAATTGCTAACTCAGGGTCAGCTGATGAAATTTTAAAAGCCATTAGGAACTTAGAGGTTCATGCTATACAGCATCATGAAAAGACTTTAACTGAAGAAGAAATTAAAGATTTAGAAGATCAGATTGTACCACACGATAATGTTTATAAAACAGGCACTCCGACATACGTGGAAGTCTCTACACCCGGGTTGTCTAAAATAGATATGCAGAGTACATCAAATTCTGAATCTGCCAAACATTATAGTCATAATTCTGTTCAAGTTAAACAAGGTGATAACAAAGAAAAGCCAACATTGTGTGACGAAAAGAAAAAAACAATAGAGGATTTTGTTAATTTCTTTAATTCTGTAGGATTTGAAGCTAGAAAAACAGAAGACTCACAGAGAACAAAAAGAAGTTATGATCATGATTTAAACATGATGACAATGGCTCAGAAGTACTACAATATAAAAAAAAATCTTAGCAAAGCACAGTATATTTATTCACTGGCTCAGATTATGGTCGATTATTTGAATGAAATGGACATGGAAATCAAAACCCGCGCACTTAAAGATGTGATTGCTGCGGAAGAAGAACAAGAAAATTATAAAAATTTCTTTTATATACAAAGCCGTGTTATAATTCCTTGCGTTAAAGCAGTATGTAAAAAAGAAGATACTATCACTAAAGTTTGTAATGGTATAATAGACATTTCTGACAAGGACAACCCTCAAGTCCTTAGTGCTTTTTGTCATGATGATTCGACAAAACAATTTGTAGGTAAATCTAATCGGGTTCCATTAGACGATCCTCTTCTAAACAAAATATCTTTAGAAGCTCTTAAAGATATTGAGTCAACTTCGTCTCATGTGAATGCTCTGAAAATCCATAAAATAGTTGCTGCAAGTACACAAAAAGTTTCTGGAACTCTGACAAAAATGACATTAATTCTTGTGTCTACAAATTGTAAAAAACAAGTTCCTTTTGGTAGAAGGAAGAACTGTACTGTTTTAAGCGATTTAGGATCTAATATATGTGAAGTAGAAATTCATGAAAGACATTGGCTGAAAGATAAAAAAATAACGCATTCATGTTCCGAAAGATCGATAGACGAAAGCTTTTCGGATTCCAATTACCTTCAAACAAGTGAAGAAAATGTTACAGATCCGAAAATTCTTGATATAGTAAAGGAAGCTCTCCAGTATTTAGAAATAAATTCCAACAAAAATAATAAACAGAAGGTTGTTACTATAAAGTCAGTCCGGACACAAATTATTGCCGGTCTTTTAACTTACGTGGATTTTATTGTTGGATACACATCGTGTTCTAATGAATTTCAGGTTGATATTGAATCTTGTCAGTTATTAAAAAATGAACCTTTACGAGCATGTCAAGCTCAAGTATGGGAGCGACCATGGTTAGAAGATGGCCGACAAGTAAATGTCACTTGTGATGATGATAATGACGTAGTTAATGAAATTTCACGATCGCGAAAAAAAAGGTCAACATTTTTTGTTGGGGGACAAGAACCAAAAGATCCTACAGATCCAAAGTACAAACAATTGGCAGAAGAGTCTCTTCAAACATATTTGATGACCACAGGAAATCATGAGCCTCATAATGTAGTAAGAATTAAAAAAGTTAATGTTCAAGTTGTATCAGGAACGTTAACTAGAATAGATTTTGAAATAGTCCCTCAAAGTGATTTAACTAAGAAGCCTATTGAATGTCATTCAAAAATATGGGAAAGGCCTTGGTTACAAAAGAAAGATATTAACGTGACCTGTGATACACAGAGCAGAAAGGTCCGACAGGTGCCTGGTGGTATTAATGAAGAGAATCCCAATGAGCCGCAGTATTTAGATTTAGCTAAGAAATCTTTGAACAAGTTTCTCCAGTCGTCTGGAACTACACAACACTATATGGTTGTAAACATAGAAAAAGTCACCTCACAAATTGTATCTGGCTCTAAAACATATATACATTTTAAGATTTCTCCTACTAACTGTAAATTGAATAAAAACGAACAATTGGATTTGTCTGATTGCGTGGTGGAAAAAGATTCTGACCAAATTAAATGTCATTCAGTGATATGGTCTCAACCGTGGCTAAACAAAGAGGACATAACCGTAAACTGTGATGTTGATATTTCACAATCACGAAAAAAAAGGTCAACATTTTTTGTTGGGGGACAAGAACCAAAAGATCCTACAGATCCAAAATACAAACAATTGGCAGAAGAGTCTCTTCAAACGTATTTGATGACCACAGGAAATCATGAGCCTCATAATGTAGTAAGAATTAAAAAAGTTAATGTTCAAGTTGTATCAGGAACGATAACTAGAATAGATTTTGAAATAGTCCCTCAAAGTGATTTAACTAAGAAGCCTATCGACTGTCATTCAGAAATATGGGAAAGGCCTTGGTTACAAAAGAAAAATATTAACGTGACCTGCGATTTACAGAGCAGAAAGGTCCGACAGGTGCCTGGTGGTATACATGAAGAGAATCCCAATGAGCCGCAGTATTTAGATTTAGCTAAGAAATCTTTGAATAAGTTTCTCCAGTCGTCTGGAACTACACAAAACTATATTGTTGTAAAAATAAAAAAAGTCACCTCACAAATGGTATCCGGCTCTAAAACAAACATATATTTTAAGATTTCTCCTACTAACTGTATATTAAATAAAAACGAGGACTCGGATTTGTCTAATTGCGTGGTAGAAAAAAATTCTGATCAAATTAATTGTCATTCAGAGATATGGACTCAACAGTGGCTGAACAAAGAGGATATAACTGTGAACTGTGATGTTGAAAAACAAAAACTAAATAATCGGCCGAAACGCTTTTCATTGGCTGGTGAAAAAAATCTTCTCGGGGGTCCACAAGTTGATGATGCAAAAGACAAAAAATTTAGAGATTTGGCTAAAGAATCTCTTTCTCAATATGAACGTAAACTTAAATCGGCAGTACGACATGAAGTAGTAGAAGTACAACACGTTACTTCTCAGGTCGTATCAGGCATTATCTATAAGATAGATTTTACAGCGTCTCCAAAATATTGCTCGAGTTCAAAGAAATCATTGGGAAATTATTGTGAACTAAATAAAGAAACAATCCTTTATTGTCATTCTGAAATTTGGAATCAGCCATGGTTAAGAGGTAAAGATATTAAAGTAAATTGTCATAAAATCGGAAATGATAATATGAGTGAGATTCAGGATGATGATGAGGATGAAGACACAAAGCGTAAAAAACGTAGCATGATGGGAGAAGAACGGGAAGGCCGTATTAAGAGACAAATAGGACTTGATGACGACGATATTGACGAAGATGTTAAATATTATTATGCTGATCGTGCTGTACAACATATAAATGACAACGCAGATACAAAAAATTTACAAAAGTTAATATCTATTCATGCTTTTCAAAGCACTACGAATATGGGCACGAATATGGTGAGAATGTATATAGAAACAGCATCTACGTACTGCTTAAAACATCAAGACGAAGCGGATTTGCACAACTGTGACGAACTTAGTGGAATGAATCACAAATTATGTCTAGTTAGATTATGGCCTGATCAGGAAGATGAACTCATTGTACAAGATGTTTCGGTCGTGTGTGACGATAATAGTGAATTTAAAAGTCTGTCTGGTTTATCAATACCAGATTTAATTAGGACTTCCATTAAAGAACTTGAAAGATCCTCAAGATTTAAGCATAAAATAGTGCACATTGGGGAACCGTATGTGATTCCTACGTTGGATTCTAAGATACCTATAACCATGAGTTTCGTAATAGCTTTCACAAACTGCACTAAAGATGTTGAATATGATACGCATTTTGAGTGTTTCATTGATACTAAGATTCCTTTAAAATCATGTGTGTCTTACTTATGGGCAGTTCCTAATAGTAGGGACATTAAAAAAGTCAAAACCAAATGTGGACCACCCGAAATGAAGCGAAAGAAACGTTCCATTACTTCCAATTCCACAGATATAGATCCCGATTATATGATTATAAAAGATATGGTTCAGGAGTCTTTAGAAAAATTAGAAATGGCTTCAATACATAAATATAAACAAAGAGTTTTGGAAATAAATAATTTTTCCACCAAATTAACAAGTGGAAAAGTTACAACAATAGATTTTGACGTAGCCTACACATCATGCTTGAAGTACGAGTGGGTCGATAATATTACAAAATGTGAGTTTTTAGAACATCTTCCTCGAAGGCACTGCATATCTCACGTTTTCGAGAGACTTTGGCTTAACAATGGTCGCGACATTGATGTGAATTGTGAAGATGATGAAACTCCACTGGAGGCTCATATTGAATTCGAAAGTGCTGAGAATGCGATGCAATTAGCTAACGAAGCCTTAAAACATATTGAAGCGAAATATCCGCATCCTCGTAAACAAAAAATTGTAAGAATATTCTCTTTGGAAAAGCAAGTGATAGCTGGTATTCATTATAGAATGAAGATAGAAGTAGGCCCTACCAATTGTCTTGCATTAAGTATAAGTGAAGATTGTCAGTTAGAAAAAGACGGGGGATTAAACAAATTTTGTCGTGTAAACGTTTGGCTTCGCCCCTGGACGGATCATGCACCAAACTTCCGTGTTTCTTGTGACTATCAAGCGGGTGCTGCTTCTGATTTGCATCGAAAAGTTCAAGCTGAGCATCTTTTCTTCAATTTTATTGCAACTTACAAGCCCCAATACGAAAACAACCCCGGAGAGATGCTAAGGCGGTTTAAGATATTTGAGGACAATGTAAGGAAAATACATGAACTGAATGTTTTAGAGCGTGGAACTGCGAGATATGCAGTAACTCGGTTCGCAGACCTCACTCATGAGGAGTTTAGCAGTAGATATTTGGGTCTTAAGCCGAAGAAGATCGAGGATGACAATCGAATACCCATGAAGGAAGCAAGTATTCCTGAGATTTCAATTCCGAACAAGTTTGATTGGAGGGAGCACGGCGCTGTCACGGAAGTCAAAGATCAAGGATCGTGTGGAAGTTGTTGGGCATTTAGTGTTACGGGTAAGATTATCATACTTATTAAACAAAAAATTAGTTTAACGCTGACTACTCGAATGTCACTGTTCGATGACGTTTGTATTACAAGTTTACGCCACGTTGCGTTTGTTTTTATATATGTACATGTATATGTAGTCCAATTGGAAATGCACGTAAACCGACAAGGCTAAATTTTGGATATTACGTTGCTAGAAAAGCTTAACTTCAAATTGTCGACGAAGATCCCTATATGTGCATTTTCCAAACTTCCGTTTCCGGATTTCAGTTTTCTTACAATAACTTAGTTCTTCGTTGAGATACGAAAATTTAGATGCATATTTTTTGTTGCTTTTTTACGGTCTACAATTAAGGTCCTTTACATTTTTCACCTATCGTTCATTGTTATTGAAATAGTGATCAAAAAACCAGTTTACGTAGTGAAATTAGTTTTTTTGCTGTTTTCTTTTTTTTCGTGAAAGATATCGAAAAAATGTCTAGTACTAAACTTATATTTTTTTATTATAACTTTTTTATTTTTAACTTTTTTTTATTTTTTATGTTCGACAAAAATTACAATCTCTAGCGCGCCGCAAAGTCATTAGTCAGTAAGTCTGTGCCCAGTTTCGATTTAGCCGCTCGCACGGTTGTTTCCATACATTTTAATGCACGTTAAACGAAATTGTAGGTCTGAACACGCTTTACAAGTTTCTTAAAAGACATTTTTTTTCGATATCTATCACGAGAAGAAAGACAATAGCAAAAAATTTTCACTACCTAAATTGGTTTTTTCGATCGATATCTCAATAACCATGAATGATTAGTGAAAAATGTAAACTGTATATCGTAAAAAAGCAACAAAAAATTATGCATTAAAATTTTCGTATGTCAACGAACAACCGAGTTATTGTGAAAAAACTGAATTAAACCCTTTTTTCAAGATGGTGGAAAATGCACGAGGAAATCTTGGTCGACAATTTGAAGTTAAGCTTTTCTAGACACCCCCACGTTATATTCAAAATTTAGCCTTCTCGGTTCTACTATTCTATTTCTAACTTGTTTTCCGACGTAATGACTGGACAAATGGTGGTAGTTGTTAGTGTCAAGTAAGTTTCCGCCCTCTTGGCAGACAACGCGTTGGTGATACCCCTACTTTTAAAACGTCCGTGACGGCGACTGCTTGCTGTCAAGGATCTCTATATCTTTAGATCTATTAAGTTTGCCAAGGGGCAAACAAGGAATTTCTTGAAGTTAATACTGAAAACGTTACTAATAAAACTATCAATAGCTTTAATATTATTGTCTTCAAAGGTAATGTGGAAGGGCAATGGAAGATAAAATCTGGACAACTGCTGTCTCTGTCCGAACAGGAGTTGGTAGACTGCGATAAACTTGACGAGGGTTGCAACGGAGGTCTACCGGATAATGCCTACAGGTAAAAATATTTTATTTATTTATTTATATGTTTTTATCACGTCTGGGAATGATTATGATATCTGTAACATCAGCTCCTTACTTCATTCCCGTCTGATTATGAATGTGGTCACCATCGTGCGTGGATATATCGCCGGGATTAAGGGACTTGGGTTGTTTCGCTTCGAAGGAGATCTCAACACATTGTTGTCCCACTTCTGGGCTAAGATCTCCTTCCACAATGAATGAGAGATCGCTACGCCAAGTGCAGAATGGGACTACATATACCTTTCAGATCATTATGTAGAGAAATCTCAAGTGTGCAGGTTTTCTCACAGTACCTTCCAAAACAAAGCAAGAGATAATTAATTTTTATAATACCTACGCACGTAATTTTTAAAATAGATTGTTGCAAGATTAACTCAAGTCCGACGTTAAAACCACTAGGCTTGAATCAATAATAGTTAATAAATTATTGAGAGATTACATTGCATTCCTAAAAATGTAACTAAAATATTTACAGAAATGATTTGTGTATACAGATGTGTCCATGCATTTTGTTTGTTAAACATGTGAAATTATTGACTCGTGTAGAAACATTAAACACTTAGAAAAACCGTAGGAATTTCCTCTTGATTGTTAAACATTGTCTCCCAGACGATGACACATGTATGACGTAATCGTGTTGGTAGGTACTAAACGGAACAATGTGTTCGTCATCTCATCTGGTCAAACTAATATCTAATAATAGATGAATACGACTTAGAATATACATAATTATAATTAAATTAAGTCCGTAGGTCTTATTTCCTCATAGATTAATATGCATATATACATTGTGTATCCATAAGTGAGACTGAGTATCAGGGCCGGATTTATATTTTTTATGAGTGCAGGCCAATTTATTTCCGCCTCTCCATGTACCTTTCTAAAATAATACTTTTCCATTCATAGTAAGGAAGGCACTAAATTAGTCACTAAGAAAGTGCGTAAAAAAACAAGAATTACAATTTTTGGCGACTTTTTAATAGCAAAATCATCTATAATATCATTTTCTGAAATCTGCCGCCCCTAGGACGCTGCCGCCCCTAGGCCACGGACTGTACGGCCTATTGACAAATCCAGTACTACTGAGTATCCTATAATAGAATGCCAAGAAGAAAACAATTGAACATTAATATTAAAATATTTCACTTTACTTGAAAATCTATATTTGGACATGACAAAAAACTCAATCAAGGAGTTAAAGCGGCTTGGCTCGCGTTTTTCGGGATAATAACGCACCCTCAGTGGAAAAAAGGCATAAGATGAAAATTGCAATTTTACAGGAGAGCAAGAAAACTGTTAAAATATCAGTATGTAGTCAAAGGAATATACGTATAGATTACGATTTCTTGCACAAAACCGTGAAGATTAATGAAAAAATTGAGCATATGCAGCTTTTGTCCCTCTTTCCAATCATATTAATAACTAAATAGAATAGAATAGAATTCATTTATTGTGAGACTGTTTACATTTTACATGTTGGTGTTAAAATCAGATATAAGTATTAACAGTCTACCCTTAACGGGCATACAATTTGTCAGATTTTATAAATATTAAATTAAATTTGTTGCATGCTTAGGTACCTACGAGAATTTATCAATTCTTATAGTCAACCGAACTTAATAAAAATAGGGAAAATATTACATGTCAGACAGAATAATAATAATCATAATAATTAAGGCATAATAAGGCGCAATAATTAAAATTCTACGTAAGACAACTTATGCTTTTTTTTCTACTGAGGGTGCGATAAGTGCAATGTCTTATTCCAGATCATGGTTTATCTGTGTGCAAAATTGCATGAAAATCCGTTCAGTAGTTTTGCGTGAAAGAGCTACAAACATTTATATAAACTTTCACATTTATAAAGTTAGTAGGATTGTATTTCATGCTTCGCAGTTCGCAGTCCGTTACTCCGTTAAATAAATACTTGAATGCAGTGCTTAATTAAACACAAACTATAGATGTTTAATAATATGTCAACTCTCATCGTTGTTGTTATGTTGTTGTTGTATGTTATATGAATTGATTACATTATTTAATACTTTATAAATGTCAATGAAAACTAAGTTATCGCTTTTATGCGCATGCGTATGTGATGTCATTCATGATTATTGGATGCATTGTCCAAGATAGCTAAAATGAAGCGTAATAAAACATTATTATGTGGCATAGGTACGTTTGGTAATATCTATTTTATCAATTAACTTATGACAAGCATTTTTGTTTCATTTGTTTATCAGACTTGTTAACAGGAATATAGGAAATGTTTCTTAAAGAATGTCGCATAGACACACAATATATTATGAAGCGCATAGCCCGGCGGCTTATGTAGATCAAATATAAATAATCGGCTATTTTTTTGAGTCAAAATTTGCAGTATTTTATGTAGTCAGTATTTAATCTAATTTATCGATGTTATAAAGTCTTTAATATTTATGTCATTATTATCAATCATTACAGTTTGGATAAGACTTATGTTTACAAGCATATTGACACACATTTTTCTTATATCTCAATACCTAACTATATTTATTACATTCTGTTATACGTGACCTTTTTAACAATCCACAGAATTCCAACTTGCGTTTCAAATATCATCGAATGTGCTAATAGAGCTGTCAATACTCAATAGTAACATTCAGTAGAAAAGCTTGACTAGGCAAAGTATAAAGGACTGAGATTTTTTTACCCTTTAGACGACGCGTGTGGCGCAATGGTGGAGACTTGAGAGCCAGTTCTTCCTTTCTTTTTCCTCTCTCTTTCTTGTCTTTGATACCTTTGGTGCCACTGATGTTCATGGGTTACGATAGCCACGAACCATCAGGTGGATCGTCAGCTGTTTTTTCGGCTATTTGCATAAAAAAGTGCAGACATAGATATTGTTAACATGTTGCATTAGGCGTATCCAAGATAAAAATAGTTATTTATTCGTATATACGTTCCAATCGTAATTCGCATATTCGTATATATACGTTCCAGTCGTAATATAAGTTCCAATGTGCAATATAATTTTAAAATTAGAAACAGATGAATGCAATTATATTTTTAATAATCATCGATCGTTAATTACATGACTTCAACGATTTAGTTCAGTATCAAATCATTATATTTTGTTTATCCAATAAATAGTGATTTATATTTATTCTAAGACTCAATAGATAGCGCTGTAACATACTCGTAGCTGTATGCAAGATGTTTATCAAAAATGTTCGCATAAAATTCATGATTCATATTTGAAGTTACATTTGTTTTCTATTACGGTAAAAATCAATATGTCATTATAAACGGATGTAAACATTGAAAACATCAATATTTCAATGTTGACACATTGCATAAATGCTTATCGGTTTATTACCGGGCATTAAAAGTTATGTGTCATTGTTTTCTTGGTAAATTTTCCCGTACACAATAAGCTTTTCAGTTATTTCATTTCAATGTACGTGATAATTGAAATATTACAGCCATGCATATTTGTAATATGGAAAGTCCCGAAGTTTTGTGTAGTAGAATATTCTAAGAAATAGTTTGCTGATAACAATGTTTGACGACACGCCAGTAAAATTATTTTTGCGCCACTTCTGTGATTTGTTTATTGTCCTATGTATGTAACGTATGTTAAAGTATGCTCATAGAAAATTTATTTCTAGGAATTTCTATCTTAAGATACATGATGTAGGTGTTGTTATAATTAGCATTGATGCAAAATTGATATTATGTGAAATTTTATAAAATACTTTGTATCTATTTTGTATGCTTACCAATATAACAAAATTAAAAAAAAATCCACTTCTAAGTTGTAACAATATTGAGTGGACGCACGTTCATTTTTAAAGTTCTTTCTTCTAAACTTTCTTCCTTCTACTTTCGTACGGAATTGCTTAAAAATGTCTTGTACCATATTTGTAACCCTTGCCTTAAACAAATCGTGTAATGTTCCAGGTCAATCGAACAGCTGGGCGGCTTAGAGCTGGAGAGCGACTACCCATATGAGGGTGAGAACGACAAGTGTGTGTTCAACAAGACGCTGTCCAAGGTGAAGGTAGTGGGCGCCGTCAACATCACCGCCAATGAAACCGCCATGGCGCAGTGGCTTGTGAAGAACGGACCGATATCTATAGGCAAGTATCAAGTATACCTAATATTGATCTAAGGGGCTACACACACATTCACGACTGGACTTTTTTACACCACCTTCATTCAAACATTAAGTTTTCCATGATGTAATTTAAAATGGCTTGCGTTTAAATGCCTACCAGAAATGCACTTATATTATTCCAAGTAAAATAAATTA
The DNA here is from genome assembly GCA_963932265.1 of Thymelicus lineola. Classification (NCBI taxonomy): domain Eukaryota; kingdom Metazoa; phylum Arthropoda; class Insecta; order Lepidoptera; family Hesperiidae; genus Thymelicus; species Thymelicus lineola. The sequence continues at coordinate 9,684,278 of OZ010699.1, forward strand.
ACTCCATGTAAATTAAACTCACTCTATACCGAGGCCCCTAAAGTAAAATGTATTAAGTTCCAAAATAAATATACACACATCAAAATAATGGTACAGTTTAATTAAATATTATTTTTGCTTGCCAAAATGGATAAATGTTCACCAAATATTGTTTTACTGAAACAGTAAGTTGTTTTTTTTATGGTGGGGGCTTCACTATAGATATCGATGGAACCCCGCTTTATGGGGTTCTTATTTTCCTATCCAATAAGCTCGCTTTACCTCTTCGTTTCTGTTATGACAATGATTACACGTTAATACCATTTAAATTAAAATGAAATATGATGCCTGAACAAAAAATTACATGTTTTTTAATTAAATTTTGAAAATTTTCTGTTGCTACATAGTAAGAGAATTTCAAAATAAAGTTAAAAAAGTTAATCTTCAAACCCCTGGGTGTCAGGGCGTCATTATATCCGATTTTACAATATCATACGATACAGACTGTTCTCATATTTTTCCGTATTTTTCTGATGATGGGATCCATGACGAATTGGGGGGAGCTCCGTAAATATTTTTGATATAGGTTTTTCGAAGACCGTTTTTAGAAGTCTGTCATTTTTTTGTATTTTTTTTCTTTTTTTTAAAGGGGCTTTGTCACTTTTGTGACTATGTCACCCCCATAAGGTTTTTTGTAAAAAACAGAATACTATTAATAGAGCCAGCGGTGTAGAATTGCAATAAGTTACACCATGCACATGATGCACATGTCAATGTTATTACAGTAGGTATTTGTATTCACAGTTGACTATTATTTATGTACATTTAAACTATGCAGTTTACCTATACTATAAAATTTATAACTATAAAAATTGATTATACGGAGTTTTTTATAATTTTAACGGTGGTGCAAATTATGTTTATTTGCACTACAGAAGTTAACTTTTAATTCAATACATAGAATGGAATGTTATCATTGCGGTTCAATTTGAGTTGATATATTTTGTATAACTGGAAGAAAACTATTTAACTATTTAGACTATGATATCATCGTGTTACTATTTACCGACGCATTAAGTGCAGCTCTCAGTTATGTAGTTTATGTATGATAATATAAGTAACAAAATGTGATGTGGATCATTTTTGGATTATAGGCGAACACATGTAACACTTTTTATCATTGCTGCAGTTGATGATCTAATTTTACATGATATGATTATATTCGTTTGATTATCACTGTATTTTATTAAAATCCTGCATAATTTAAGTAGTGAAAGCGGACAGGGTCCAATTTTGACCAAGCCACTTGGCACTTCCAGACTCAGTCTCAAGACTTTGATTAGAGTGAAAAATTCTGCGTACTTATGTAGGAAGGTTTCTTAATTTTATTCTTGTTTAACATTGAAGTACTATTACTAGCGTATAGAACCGACACCGCGAACACTATGTATGTCCCAATGCTTTGGCGCCCCGTGGCTTCAATCTGGAATGAACTCGTTCGATTTTGAAAGGAAAACGGGGGCTCAATTTTGAAAATTGAACCTCCCGGGTGGGACACACATATGTTTGAGATGTCTGTTATATAAAATTATACTTCAATGTTGTTTAAGCATATTTTCAGCGCTGTAGTCACGCAAGGTTTTATACCGTTGCAGGTATAAACGCGAATGCAATGCAGTTCTACGTTGGCGGCGTGTCCCATCCTTGGAAGATGTTGTGCAATCCCAAAAATTTGGATCACGGCGTTCTCATCGTGGGGTACGGAGTTAAAGGTAACAAATATATTAAAATAAAACATCTATTTCGATTTAATCATCTCGATAACCTATAAATATCTTCACCTTACTATGGTTAACGATATTTCTTTGCATTCACTCTTTTTTGTTAAAAAACCGGAAGATGTGGAAAAACTAAAGTATATTGGAAGATAAATTACAAAATGATACTTTAATGTGTATATTTGTCTTTTCAAAGGAACAAAAATGCTATGTTACTTTATTCCTTGTTTAGTTTATTTGTTCATGTCTCGCTTTTTACATTGTAAATGCAGCGTTATTGATTTTAACGTATGTCTTATCACGCGGCTAGCTCTTTCTATAATTGTTACCGCTTATATTGGCACTATGCCGCCACGAAATTCAAAAGTGGTTAAACAGAAGGCAGTGGCCTAGCTGTTCTGTGATTCAGTAATACTTACAGTAAGCTCTAAAAGATCGATTCCCGTTTTTATTTGCAGCTTATCCGCTCTTCCACAAGACCTTACCGTACTGGATCATCAAGAACTCGTGGGGCAAGTCGTGGGGCGAGCAGGGCTACTACCGTGTGTACCGCGGGGACGGCACGTGCGGCGTCGACCAGATGGCCAGTAGCGCCATTGTATAGCTATACAATCATCAGAGGCTACAAATAAAGTTGAAATTTGAATACAGATGAAGCGTGAAATTAAACTAATCAGTTTAATATTTACCATGTTACTATTAGTGAACTTTAACAGCGTTATATTTGGTGAAATTGATTTTATACTATGACAAGTTCCATTTGAAATTCAAATCAAATTGTAAGTTGTAGTAACTGTAATGTAATAACGATTAAAATCTTATAAGTCTTGTTCAGTTCTCCTGGAACGAATTATCAACATGATAGTAATTGAAATGCCGTCATATTAACTAAAGTTCTTTTGTTTACCGGCAAATTAATTTGGGTGTATATTAACTGCTTTATATTACGTTCTTTATTTGAATCAAAATTCGAATGAAGAAATTTAATTATACAAAAAGGAAGAGGTTTTTAATTCGGTTGTATTTTGTAAAGGTTTGTTACCTCAGAACTCTTTCATATCATTTGGAAAATTCTTTTTTATCTGAAAGGTATACTTTCAAATTGGTTCCATAATTATTATACTTCAGATCTGATGATGTGATCCACCAGTAATTAAGGGAACTCCTCAAATATAAATGGTATATAATTGGCGATTTTTATAAAATATGTTAGGTGATCATTTTAGTAGCACTTTTTTGAACGCTATTTCGGTCACAAAAGTTAGTTAATTTTCTGCATGAAAAACACTGATAATAATTAATACATTCGCCCTGCAATTATAGAAAGATATATTAAAACATGGTAATGGAATATATAAAATTAGAGTAGTAAATAAGTAATAATAAACATGTAATTAACCATAGACTTTATTGAACTTAATAACATCTAGAAACTATTTTCACCAAAATTATTTTTTATTGGAGATTTATTAATTAAGAGATTCAGATTACTTCTAGTCGGCTTCCCAGTAGTGTGTTCAACACTGCCTAATCATCGAATATTTAGTGTAAATCAAATATTATGTTACTTTTAATTTTAAAACTAGGTCACATTTGAAATACAAAATGTTCGTATGGGCAATAACAGATAAAATTACACTAAAAAATTATTAAAATTATAATCTAGTGTATTTACTAGTGAATTAGGATGTTCCGTTATCGGGAGTATTCCGAATAATGTTACAAACGCGATATTGTTTTGTCACTAATACAAGGGAAAAAGGTTCACGTTGAAGGCCTAATAATTGTGAGTAAAATCCAATAGTCCATGTATCGCGACCGTGAAACGGCAAGTGACGACCATTGTCGTCGTTATTTAATGTGCATTGTTCAATTAAAAATGAAGAAATAATTGTTTTTTTTAATACACAGTAGCATCTATTTTATATTTCGACCACGAAGCAAACCTTCGTATTATTAATTGAAATATCTCCACTTTCCAGTGCAATATAATAATCAATATCATGAATAATATACAATAATAATAATCACTATATAATCAATATACCTAAGTTTATAAATTGTAGTAGTTTTGTTATACAACTATATATTTTTAATAGATATGTCACAAGTGCCTTATTATTATGCATAATATAACAATACATTACGAGTAATTCTTCCATAATCAAAATACTAATATACCATTGTATGTTATATACTTTATGATAAGCAAATTGTAATCAATACCTAATAATAAATTGATGTTAAGATTAATGCATGATAATGTAACAATGACACGACATTATTATAATTCTCGAAAATTTGTTTCCGCAACCTTTATACTAGGTATAATGACATGGCAGTCATTAAGATCTATTTTATTAATTGAATAATAGAAATTGGTATCCATGACGTATCCTTAGTACTTAGAACACACGCAGTTTTATATTTCTATCAAGTAGATCCACCACATACAGCTGCAATACTTGATGAACAATGTGTGTCCACTACCAATCGCGGTAAGCAGAGATTAAAGATATAAATAGATTTTAAGCGGAAATTTTTATATGATTCGTTTATGAAATTTTGAATATATACGTGTATTGTAAACGACGTGGCCTATTTGGAAATAAAATGTTTTTAAAATGTATTTTAATTTATTAACTCTATATTCATTCCCGTACTATATTTTTATCAAACTTGCATAGATTGTAATTTTCTAATTTATGATTCCTTTATAAAATAGCTTTTAAGGAAGAAAGAAAATGACCTAATATGAAATGAGATGATGATGATGAAAATGAGATTCGCACCACTCTTTTGAATATTTTTATTTAAAAAATGTTAATTTTGACAGTAGAATTAATGAGAAAAAATATTCCCTCTAGTCCTAGATCGAACTACCTCGATAGCGCAAGTCCAGTAGCGCGGAGGCGCGATTGTATAGCTGTGTAGCCGAATTTAAGTAGTGCATAGGTCATTTCTGAAATGTATTCATATTCAGCAGCAGCAATGATAGCCTAGTGGTATGAATGTTGGTCTCCCGAACGCGGGGGCCTGGGTTCAAGTCCTGGCACTCACCTCTAATTTTCAAATATTATGTGCGTATTACAAGTTAATTATCACTTGCTTCGGTGAAGGAAAACATCGTGAGGAAACCTGCACACCTGAGAGTTCTCCATAATGTTCTCAAAGGTGTGTGAAGTGTACCAATCCGCACTTGGCCAGCGTGGTAGACTATGTACCCCTCACATTGTGAGAGGAGACCCCGAGCCCAGCAGTGGGACAATTATGGGTTGTTGCTTTGCTTTTTTGCTTTTATTCATATTCACAAATGTCAGAAATAACAAAAACAGATGAATCTCTAGCTTGCTTGGAGAGCCAGAAATGAAAAATTCCCACTAGTTCCACACGATCGGACTAACGAGTAAAACTAGTGGGAACAAAGCAAGTTGTTCACCGTTGCGTTGGAAGACGTTCAAGCTGTGAGCGTGAAATGGCGTGGCTTTAACATTGTGACATGCCGATGTCATCATGGCAGGTTCCTTAGAGGAACATGGTACCATGCTCGGGGACTTGAACAGAATGAACAGTACCTCACTACGGATGGGCCTTATGATAACCAACACGAAAATCATAAATGATGTCCATTACAAAGTACTTAGACATCTATGATTTACCCAATCAATCCAATCCAATAAAATCATTACCTACCTAAATGTTATTTGATATTTCTAAAGTAAAACAAAAATCAAGACAAATCTATATACTTAAGTACCTATATAAAACAAAAAATGTTTGTACGGATGTCCTATAGTTTCATTTGAAAGACAATAATGCGAAGATGGTTTGAGACTACTAAAACTATGAATTAGGCATATTTTCGATTTTCGACTTATCCCATACAATTTTTTTTAACGTAATGGAACACGCCGGGTATCCACTAGTATGACTAGTAGTAGATAAAAATACAGTTTGTTCAATATGTATTTTTCAACATAATTTTTTTTTGTAGAGAAATAGCTGGCGAACGAGCTGACGATCCACCGGATGGAGGTGGCTATCGTCGCCCATGGTATCACTGATGCGTTGCCGGCCAAGAAAGAGAGAAGAAAAATAATGAAAGAACTGGCTCTCAAGCCACCAGCCGGAATACGATGAGTCGTTTGGCAGCTGACTCAAGCAAGAGATTGGTAGCTATTTAGGTGGTCTCCACGGAGAAATAATAATAGCAATAATGGTATTAATGAATACTATCAATATTACTCATAATATAATCCCTCCGAGGAGCCCTACCACCAGTGGGTCGGATTTACAAGTATGTATAATAGTATAATCTAACATTTTAACAAAAAATTTACCGACTTCAAATGAAGTACATTATACTTTTGACATGGATGCCATTGTCAGATCTCGCTCTATGTGGGACTACACGACAAGCACCAGCTTTCGATTAAAAAAAGAATCATCGAAATGGGTTGGCGCGATATTGAGTTATTCGTCCATTTATCGCGCACATACTTAATGCAAATTTAAGACTTATATAATTTTGACATGGATGCCATTGTCAGATCTCGTTCGTGGGACCACACGACAAGCACAAGCTTTCGATTAAAAAAAGAATCATCCAAATCGGTTCACCCAGTCCAAGTTCTGAGGTAACAAACATAAAAAAAAATACAGTCGAATTGAGAACCTCCTCCTTTTTAAGAAGTCGGTTAAAAATAGAGTCAAGTGTCCCACTCCCCTACCGGCTAAACGGGCGGATTTGGACAAGTGAAAAAGTTCTCATAATAGCTTTTATGACGAATTTACATGGAAAACTGAGTAGTAGTCGATAAACTTACTACTTCGGAACCCTACATTGCGCGTGGCTTGACACTTACTTGCCCGGTTTTTTGCATTTGCTGTGGTCGGAAAAACTCCAGAGCAATCATTTTATTTTTTAGAAGAAAAAATGAAAGATGAGGTAAAACCTCTCAGCGTCGAATGGAATTTAATCAGGTAACTGGCACACATGGAAATGCAAACTGAGCTTCGTTATCGGAACCAGATTAATACAGAGTTCAATGTTTCCATTTATACCTACCTACTACCCAAATAGCTATATATACTTGTGCATATTTGCGAAGCTGTAACCTCGTTCCGTGAGTACATTCAACGTCCTACTTTCGCGGCCTCGAAGCTCTGTACCTACAATACATAGACTTCCTATAATTCTACAACAGTCGTACTCAATCTTTTGGTCTATTATCTGCTGTTTCATTGTCAAATGTAAAAAGAGAGATTCCAGTTTCCTTCATGACCAACGAGCCGGAGATATCCATGGGAAACGACCATAATGTCACGATTGGGGTTGCCAGGTCGTCAAACCAAATAGCAGGATAGACCAGCCAGTTTGGCCGGTCATTTGAATAAAAAGGCCGGACACCCTAAATTATAATTAGTAGGTAAGCATTTTGATCTTAGTATCGTTAGTATCAATACCTACGACAATATTTTTTGATGTCAAACCATTCTTTTTTATTCATGTACCATAAAAATATTCTGTTATTTAACAAAATAAAACTTCATCACCAATTTGTTTATGGAAATAGCTGGCGAACGAGCTGACGATCCACCTGATGGTAAGTGGCATCAGCAACACCAAAGGCATCACTGATGCGTTGTCGGCCAAGAAAAGATAGAAGAAAAAGAAAGGAAGAACTGGCTCGGATTCAAGCAAGAGCGTGGATATCCAGGCGTAAGTACCCCATGGAGAAATAGTAATAATCAGCGCCGTGGCAAACGCTACGGCAATACGCTGAGTGGGTACCATTCTCTGGCACAACACACGCGAACATTGTAACATAGTTCTTAATTATGTTACCTGAATTACGTTGTGTGTGTCAGTAATAAATCTTTTTTTTCTTTCTTTCTTCTTTCTAATGATATTACCAAGGAACCTAATTTTGTAACATGAAATTGTCAAAGTCGATGATCACCATAAAGGGCCAATCATTTTACTGCTTACCACGGAACACAGAGACCTCTTGTCTCTGTGTTCCGTGCTGCTTACCCTAATTGGATTCCGAGATTTAAAGGTAACAAAACTGCATTTGTTATTTAATATTTAGTAAAATCAATTCAGGTGGTTGAGAGCCAATATTCTAGGCATTCATGTGCATAGTATCGCTTCAATAGGGCACTATTGGATTACGAGGGCCGCTCATACACCGATCGAGTTAGTTCGCGGCTATGAGTCGACTGGTCGATTATGAACTTCTCTGAACCAATCCGCTTATTGATAGTTTTACTAATAGTTTCGCTATCGACAGCATTTCACCGACTTTATGAATTTTAACCATGTTGGTTATAGTGCGTTTCAACTTAATCTTTTTTTTATGGTGTTTTTAAGTTAGGGGCCATACTTGTCCAGTAATTTTTTTTTCAACCACCTCGCGTCAAAGTTGTGTAGAAGAAAATCCAAAACAAAAATATCCAAAGTAGACGCTATTTTCTCTGGGCTCCCTGACAATTTCAACTAAATTGCAAACTGACAATTATAAAGAAACTCTCTGAGAGTTCCTAGAAAAAAGAAATATCAAAATATCTGCTCATTTGTGGACTCGACAGGAAACAGTAGGGTAAAGGAGCCGAATTTTCTAAATTTAAAAAAATGGTGAATATCTCGAAAACGGTGACCCTTTTACAATTTTTTTAATATGATAGGACAACCTTCAAGCTATCTGCCATCTTTGGTTGATCCACTACTCCCTGTATGCTGAAATGTTCCAGTTCTTTAAACTTATTTTCAGCGCAATCACACGACCTGTTTATCTTTCTTTGACAATCACGTCGAGTTGCCGCCTACCTGTTCCATTAGTTAACTTTCATCAGCTAATTCAGTAAGCCTTATCACTTTTACTTTCATACCTGGCCATAGGTTACTTATTTATTTATTTATTTATTTACACTTTATTATACCCTTATAACTAAGTGGTACAAAAGGCGGACTTAATGCTATAAGCATTCTCTGCCAGTCGACCTTTGGTTTTAACAGAGAACAGTGAAGGCGGTACAAGAATATAAAAGTAGAAGTAGAAACGGAAAATACATACGGAAAATACGATAAAATATAGGATAAAGAACATAATGAAATATAATATACACATATTATACGAGTAGTATATAGTAAAAACGTGAAAATAAATGACAACATTATTCTGCAAAATAAATTGAGAACTGAAATTGAATATTGAATCCAATAGCGACGTTATTTCTTCTTTCGCGCTAACACGAGCAAATATGCAATAAGTAACCATAATTTTCATTCGCCATCCATCTTTTCTTTCTGGCAAGAGTGGCAAGCAAGCACTTACCGCTCTCACAGCTCGAGAACGACTGTGTTCAGAAAAAGTCTGACGCAAAAATCGGACGTGTATCGAGTAAATACGATCAGATAGTCTGATCAGACAATCGGAGAGAAAAATCGGACGTGTATTCCCAGGCTAAAATCTGAAAACTTCATTATGCATTTAATTTCTGGCTATGATTTCCGTATGTATAATAATATGGAGGTTGGAGGAAGGAGAACCTATATTTTATTATAAAAAGTCTATAGTATGCTAGATGTCTGCGGGTTAAAATTAAAATGTCAAAACTTCAGTGTATTTAAGCCTCTTTTTAAACAATAAAAGATCATTTAAGTACTCTGTGCTTCCTTTTGTCACAGAGTAGTTAAACACTACGTTTTACCTTGTATAAAAGCCAAATTATATCAAAAATCACCTCATGAACTAAAACTTTTACAGATTTACTATGCCTAATAAATTGAAACCAAAAATATCTGTCTCTGAAGAGTTGTTGTCCAAAGGTGCTTATGAGACACCGCTTGTGACTAATAATTTTAGTAACAGTTTTCACAGTCCTTACGAGATATTCAGAAATAATAGCACAGCTGTAGAAGTTATAGTTAAAGAAGTTAGACATAAAGGTAAGAGGCAAATAATAACAGATGTCGATAGAAAAGCATATACTGAGAGTGCTGAAATTAAAAGACTGGATGGAGAAATCAAAAAGTTAAGAAGCGAACTTCAAGAGGCGAATTCGAACTTAGAGGAAACACAAAGATGTTTCAAAGCAATTCTGTGTGAGATGAAAAAACAATTAGAGGGGGCTAATCAACGGGAGTTACAAACACAAACAAGGAATTTGACCTTGCAGTTGGAAAAAGAAAAATTAAGAACTTTATTAGAATCGAAGTCAAACATAATTGTGAAGCTAAAGAAGGAATTTACTGCTATGAAACGAATGCTCAAGGTAGTCATTAAAGGTATACGGAGTACTCCGCCATGTCCTCAAAATGCTTATTATTCGGATTTAGACTATGATGAATTTGAAAAGGATTTGAGGAGCAGTGCTTTTATTGCAATGGGAAATAGTTTAGATAATGAAAGCGGCTTAGAATGTATTATGACTAGTAAATGAGTATGAGAGGTGATAAATCTGTTTAACATTTATAAAACGAAAGATAATAATTATTTCACTTTAATTTACAATTTTTATCTGAGCACTAGCTTTTGCCTGCGGTTTCACCTGCGGTAGAGTCATGGTTTCGAAACGAAATTTTTAATTGATTAATTTAGATTTATAGAACCAAATAAAAATAAGTAGAATGATGAATTAAATACATAATATTAGATATTAGATGATGCCCGTGATACTGCCACTGATAAAGCCAAAGAAATAGTTTATTTCGATATTTTTTTTATATGTGCTTAATGTGCTTGTGCTTTTAAATTCCTAACAGTGTCAGAACAAATTTGAACACTATTAAATAAAACCTTATTAAATCTCTTTATTCTTATCCATGTAAAATCCGATTTTATAAAATATTTCTTCAGTTTTTTTCACGAATAAATCAATGAAATTAAGATTGCCAACTGTATATAAATCCTAAGCATAGCATAGGATTTTACGTAAACACCTAACAAACCGCTAGAATCACAAGAAATAATAGTACATATATAATATAGAAGTGAAGTAAACAACTTGGTGTCATCATCGTTTTCACAACCCATATCTGTTAAGTTTATCATATACTTAGAGGTATGCTTCACCGAATAAATACACAATCATATTTATCTATTAGCCTTTCGAAGTCCACTTTTGTACATAAGTCTCCCCAGATTAGCATTACTTTGACCGGCTTGGGCACTTAATCCAGCAGCTTTTTGCTGTTTTCTTTTAGGTCATCAATATACCTGAACGGGGTGACATTGTAAGCTCTGCTGTCTTTTTCGAGTGATCTCCCTTTGAGGACTTCTGGTCCCCGAAATATGTCAAATTTTTAATTAATCTTTGATATGTAATACGCAGAGCGATAAAATTTAATTTTCTTTTTGGTAATGCGGGAGCTTCATTATTCCTGAGGATTATTACGTAATATGAGGATTATTGTTACGTGACGCTTGCATGGAGTATGATACCGTGATTTCTTTAACCGTCCGATCAACAACCGAGTCCCCGGGTATCCATTTCAGTTTCAAAGGTGTTTATTGAATTTATCAACTTCTCTTAAAAAATTATGACCGCCCGGATCCCCAGAATTGAAGTAATTTGACACCCAATTTTCAACAATTTTTTTTTTATAATTAACTAATCATTCAATAACAATTATTAACTATCAAACTTGAGACCTCCTCCCTTCAATGACCAGGTACCCGGGTACCTACTAAGATAATTATGGATGAAGTTAAGCCGAAATAAGACCAAGAATATATGCGGATGATCAACTAACAACACACGGGTTTTAGCAGTATGACAAATAGGAAAAAAATCCTGTTAGTGACACTATCGTGACTATTAGGTTTGACCATGTAATCGAGACAACATTACCACACTGAACGAGGCAAAACACGAACAATTTAAGGTCAGGAGGATATTCGGAATAATTTTAAAAATATTTATTCTAGTTGCACATGATTAATTCTGTCATCAAAATGGAGTAAAACACATAATTGGGATTTGCTGTACTTAAGGCGTTTAATTTGCACATGCAAATAAAATGACATTCTTTTACAATGCAAATTTTGACCGAGAGCTTTACGCGCAAGTAAAACATAAAAAACAAATTGGCATACGTTATTAAAGCGCTCGCTGAAATTCTACAATATCAGCATGTAAAATCTATGAATAAAAACTTTTTTGTGTGTTACAAATATTAATTACATAGTGCAAAAAGAGTTAAAAGTATTAGTGGATTTAAAACAAACTCTCCACTAGTCCGCTCTGAAGCAGCGTTGTTCAATATGCTCTAGGACTCCTCAGTTATTAGAAAAGACATGGAAGTGGGTGAACTGTTATCGTTAATGGGTCGAAGACAGATCAATAATGTGTTTGATATCATAAATATTTGACTCATAAACCCTCCCGTCTGTACTAAGTATAGATAAGAGATAATTCTATCATAAACGTAGCTGCATGGTTGCGCTTCAATAGACAAAAATATACATTTGCCAACGGAATCAAATAACAGCTCTCGGGTCTATCGTTAACCAAAGGTAAGCAAAGACAAGTACCTTGATACAATAAAGAAAGAAATAGTCAATAATGTAGAGAAATCATAGAAAGAAAAGGGCCACTTGAAATAAATACATTAAAAATCAATAAACAGTACTATATCTAGAATTCTCTTTACTCATTCAAACCACAAGCATGTTACGTCACATTGCTCTAATACACCTTACCTTACCTTACCTTTTGAGGTCAAACATGAACAGTAGGAACTTGATATTTAATAGTCTTTTTCATCGGAGAATATAAAAACAGACTAAATCTCAATAAGGGAAAATAAATTAAATTATTTCATTGTTTTTGGTATGATATGAATAAAAAGGTAAGGTAAGGTTTGTATCTCATATACAAATAAAATTGACAATTTTATTATCTAAATTTAAAATTTCATTAGACAAAATCTAATCAGCTGAATTTGAGACCTAAAAATCGTTATCGTAAGGAATCAATCGGGGTATGCAAGCGATCCCGGGCGATGCATACCCGGTTCGGAAACCGGGTCACGTGGTGACCGGGTTACGCGGTCACGGCACACCCCGGTCACCCGGTTCGAAAGACACGCCCGCGGCTTTTACAACTTTCTCCTCACAACGAAATCCATTTAGATATTGTTGCTTACAATGTTCATTGCTGCTTTAGTACCGTTTTAGTCTTTCGCTTCTGATATTTAGCAAGCAATAATGATTGAATGAAAAAGCTAATATCGAAATTATTGCCTCATAAACAAAATCTGTTTGTTAGAGATTAGCTCTTTAAGATTAGGATTATATTAGTGGCTTCAAGCCATTAATGCCCCACTACTAGGCACCAGTCTCTCCTCTTGAGGAGGCCTAGAGCATACTCCACCACGCTACTCCAGTAAGGATTGGTGGAAGGGTTAGTGGCCAACCCGAGTGTTGGAAGTTTTCAAACCGCCCGAGGGCCTTTGACATGGCTGAACGACTGTTATCTTATGATAACAACTGGGACCGACGGCTTTACGTGTCTACCGAAGCACGGAAACGCTCAAGAATTTTTTAGCACTAGCGGTCACCCATCCAACTACCGACCGCGCACGCTGTTGCGCGTTGCAATGAGCGTTTAATTCATGAAAGCTCCTCGTGAATTCTCCTCATAAATGAACTCTTGAGGATTATATTTGTATAGGTCATTAAATGTATTTGTAATGTATTTATTTACTCTACAGCAATGAATTTGTCTTTATTTTATACCCTGACCAACTTGTAAATCAACAAAGTGAGACGAGTACAAATATTTATTGTAGGACAAAATGGACTACGAAAGCTCTTCAAATAACCTATATTTTCGTGGTAGCTTGAAATTGTATAAGTGTACAAATGTCGTTTACTGACTGCTGTAGCGGCGTTGGGGTAGGGCGCGGTTGGGCGATCGCCCAGGGCGCCAGTTTTGAAGGGGCGCCACAGGTAGTCATAACGGAACCCTTATAGTTTCGTCATGTCTGTACGTCCGTCCGTCCGTCCATCCACAGCATAGCGTCGAGACCCTTAAGCCCCAGCTCAGAGTCACTAACGGTTACTTAAATCGCTCCTTAGTAAAGAATCATCATACAAATTCTGTACTAAAGAGCGATTTAAGTAACCGTTAGCGACTCTGAGTTGGGGCGTTAGTACTAGAAAGTTGTAACTTGGTATGAATTTACGTATTTATTATTTTTGTATGGGTTTCAATGGCAGATCGGAGCGCCGTAGAAATTTCGCCCAGGGCGCTGGAAGTGCTAAAACCGGCACTGACTGACTGTAAACAGCTTAGTTTGCTGTTAAACTTATAACACGAACAACTAAAGTAAAGTAGACAATATAATTAAAGTTACATAGTATACCAGAGTTTTGTACATACTTTGTACATAGTTATGTTGTAGATATATTGTACATAGGCAGCGTGCGCTGAGTTCAATGCGCTCGTCCCTGCGTTGGATTTCCCGAGGGCATGAGTTAAAACTTTACCACTTTTATTGGACGTTCTTTGAAAAACCACACGAAAAATCGTTCGTATTTGAAGTTTCTTTCGTTTATTATTTCTTTCGTTTTCAAATCTGATTTGGATTGATCTCTAGACCTCTAATACTTCGTAAGGACAAGTGGATAAATGAGTAGATTAGCCACTCAATGGTACTTGTTCTCTGACATAGAAATCAATAACAGCGGTTCACCGTCGGGTTGCAGACGAGGTTGACGGCCACTTGTTTAATTTGTTTATTCATGTTGTTATTGTAGTGTTTTTAGGGAGCTAAGAATTTCACACCCTCAGTGGAAAAAAAGCATAAGTCGTGTTACTTTGAATTTTAGTTATTAATATGATTGGGAAGAAGGACAAAAGCTGCAGATTTTTAATTTTTAATTTTTTTCAAATTTTTATCACTAATTTTGAAAGTGTAATCGTGTAAGAAAACGTAATGTAAATTTCTTTGTCAACTTACTGATATTTTAACAGTTCTTTTTTGCTGTACTGTAAAATTGCAATTTTCATCTTATGCCTTTTTTCCACTGGGGGTACGATTTTTTCGTGCTTCTGTTGGTGATTGGTCAAAATTACTTTTCAAAGATACATTCCTTGAGCCAGGAACAGATTTTCATGACCGATTGTATCATGAAGCTTAGTGAACGTCATTTGCGGCTCCGTAGTGGCAGCGGTAGCCTCACAAACACAGAAAAAAAAGTTACTCAAAACTTCATCAGATTATAGCTACTTAGCCTGATATTTTGAATCTACCGGGCTATGGACGTTTCGTTACTGTACTCTTATAGATAAATGTTATTAGTTTATTATGTAATGCCTACATCTGTATGTATACTACATACTCATAAAATAGACAGTCAGGATTTATTCTGTTAAAATAAAATGTAGTCTTTGCTTTTTAGATAGATGTATTAATGTTTTGTTAGGAAAATATTTTTTGAATTTGTTTAATTTATCTCTTTTTGATAGGTGTGGTTAAAAACAAATTATTAAGGAAAGTTAATTTAGCATTTATTTATGATTATGACTAAAAAATTAAATATTTCATCAACACTTTTCCTCTTTATCTGATAGCTACGAGTCTACGACGTAGCACGTAGCTGCGTAGCAGATTAGAAATATTGTTAATTTTTTTTTCTTGCTATCACAGACGTTATGTTTTGTTATAAAAGTAGTTTACAGTCAAATCTTTTATCATCTAAAACTCTTTAGAGAAAACTCGAAATACTGTGTAACTGACTTCGCAATAAATGTGAAAGACGTAATACATTTAACGATGTTGTCAAACGACGTCATTTTCATTCTTCCGCTTTTTTCGCGCCACCCATTGTTTGGAGTGACACGGCTCGAATTATTACATTTCCAAGTTTTTCTTCAAGGCGTGCGAACTCTAACGTTCTTTATTAGGCGAATCTGCAGCTCAGTTGGTAATGATTCTGACTGTTGAACTATGAGTCAGGTGTTCGATTTCCATTGCAAACTTTTAAGTTTAAGTTCTCTAGCCTCAGTAGAATGTAATGTTTTGTTTTAGTGCAGCTTACCTATCAAATGATTATTGATAAGCTGCCAATATTTGCCAATATCATGACCGCAAAAATTAGTCACACTACTGATAGGGACGAATTATATTATAACTATCAATGTTTTATCGAGTACATATATCTACTATCGATGGTATCGATATAATTATCATTATAATGGAGGCTATACACGATCAAGTTTACTTGTCTGCAGTTTGACTTGCCGCGCTATCCAGTGTGCATGAGATGGCATGAGATAGGTATATGGCCAGATTTCTATAACGTGGCCAAACACGATCAAGTAAGTATACTGGATGCCACGTCAAGTCTGCTTGACGCTTGATCAAGTACTTACACTTGATCTAAATACAACTCTAACTACAATTGCTGTCAGTACTATTGGTAGTGTTGATGCTATAGAATATAGATGTTCAACCAAAATTCAATAGTTAGATTGGCTTATTTATGTAAGTAAACGACGAATGCCGAAAATTCTATCTTTATGAAATGATTCAAATCAGATCACTCACATGTGATTTTATAGGTAAGTATCACGTATTTTATTCATAAAAGAAATATTATTACGAAAGTGTTACAGATTCTTCGTATTTTCTGTACACCTAAACAACACTAAACTAAAACCAAAGAACATGAAGAAACACAAACTATGCCAAGAGCTGTTAGTAATATAGATACAATGTAAAGTTCCATTCATTCACACTAAGAACTTCAGGTGTCAATGAGAAAATAGTAGCTCCGTCGGACTCCATCCATTAACGCGTACTTATGGTAAAAGGGTTCTCTAAGCTTTCATTAGTTTAGCAATTTTCCGTAATGTATTACAGTATTGTATTTATGTCAGAAAAGAAAAAGAACTGTTGGAAGCTGTGGCCTTTTATATCCGTAACAAAAATATTTTTTTTATATTATGAAGTCGTCAGTGCGTTTGTTGCTGATCTTGTAACTTCTAGAGACAGATTGGATTGATCTTCTACCAACATAATTATTTGCATTGATAGATGACGGTTCGCAGTAATGTTAAAATAGAAAAATTGTATTTTATTGTAGGTAATGTAGGAATTTATATTAAAATCCCAGTAGATTCAAATCGAAGAGTAAAGTTTCACAACGAAAACCGCCAAGTGGCAAAGATTCTAAAACTGGTGATCAATTAATGACGGACGCGAATCTCGGCCCATAGTTAAGATATCTGGAGTCTTCTACAACCATATTCGGTTAATACTCTTAGGCAGGTGGATCAGAATGCCACTCGATTCTTCCGACGAATGTTGGTACAGTACATTTAAATTAATATCTTACATACAAAGTCATAGTTTTTGATATTTCATTTTATTTATAGAAGCTAGTGCAAAACATTACATAGTGAATGCGTCATACTGATAATTTGTTTTTATAAGTATTTACAAATTGGGTAGATAATATAGATATATTGCACTACCAGCATAGTGGAATAATAATAAATGTTGTATTGCACAAAGAGATCCTAGAGGTAGTAGTTATGAGTTGCAATGATGATACCATTACTTAAGGAATTTTAGCTAATTTGGAACAATAGCACTTATATAGTAAAGCGAATGACCCAAACGAGATTCATTGCAAGCTAACCGTCCCCTGCATCGTTAATCAGCGAAGTATACACAAATGTACTCGCATACACTCGCTTCTCCTGAAAGGGCTTAGGGCTCGATCCGAGCCGACTACGGCCGAAGCCCATCGAAGCTCCAGCTTCGCATTTCACAGACAGTCGCTTATTTCCCGCCGCTGACAGCACACGCTTCGCGAACTTTTTACGATCTCCACATGTGATAAACTTTTTTTTTAAATGTGCAGTGGCTGTCGATAACCTCAACCTTTGTATTAGTTCTGCAACAACTTCATTAATTTAGTTTTTACTCTGTACAATGGCTTGCAACGAGACGTCGACGAGACGAAGGCTTTGAACACCTCAGGTTAGTTGAGTAGCTGTAGATAGGTTTTCTTTGTATTAGACGATATTGCCGCGCGCCGAAATACGCGTAGCGGAGCGTTTTCGAGAAAGCTTGTTTATTTTACGTCAAATGGTTTTTTAACGTTTTAAATACTTAGTTACTCTTTTTATTTTAAGTAACTTTAATATAAATATTATATAAATTGAACTTGCTTTTATGTTTTAATTTAGTGATATTTCATATTAAGTATATTATATGTTTATTTTTATAATATAGACTGATGGAGAGGTATAATTATAATTCCTTCAAATTGACAAATTATATTATTATAATTTATTTTGCAGAGCCACTACGGCGAAATATTTTATATTATAACTATATGCGTGACGTCTATAATATTTGTCTATAGATGTTATTCTTTTAGCTTTTTTACTACCTACTAACAATGAACTAATATACTAACGTACATATTCGTTCACTGCCCACTAATATATAAATGTGAAACCTACTTGGGTAACCCATTTTGTAGTTTTAAGGTAATTGAGATGTTTACCATTTTGTAGTTTCTAAAATTTTCAATCAATTTCTAGAACTTTCTACAAAGAATATTGAATGAAAGAAAAATTACACACACTAATAAATGTTCCACACACAAATTAATGGGATTGTTAATGGAATTAATATAATTAAGCTTTGAAGCATGTTTCAACACGATATATAATATAATAAGTATTGTAACTATATAGGTATAATATAACTATACTAAAATTTCAAATATCTACCCATTCGATAGGTCAATCTTATTCCATCCATATAATACTGTTTACTCGTAGATTAGATACCTGCTCTTACTCTGAAGAATATTATAAAGCCGGTGGCTAGGCTTCACTGAAGCTGACCATAGGTACACGATCAAGTATACTTGTCAAGTTTGCAGCGGAATTGATGCGGCATCCAGTAAGCTTGACGGCATATGACGACAAGTATACTTGATCGTGTATGGCCAGCTTAACCTACACCTAAATATTAAAGTATTTTCTCAGGACACTCGTCTTAGTCCTGCATCACATATTAATGCTTAATTACTTAATAATGTAATATGTGATGTGTTTATTCTTTATACCCTGATGGGTTGTGTAAATCGTAAGTGAATTAAGGCTTTTCCAAATATTGTTTTTATCCATAGAAAAAGCAAAGAAACAACCTATAATTATTCCACTGCTGGACTCGGGGTCACCTCTCACAATGTGAGGGGTACAGGCCTACCACGCTGGCCACGTGCAGATTGGTAGACACATTTTTATCCGTAATCCTTAGTAAGTGCTCGTTTATTGTTATTACATCATTTTTACCACAGATTATGGGTAGATGGAATTATGAGAACGAATGCAAACCAAATTGGCAGGCAAGTAGCTAGTAACCCAACAGTGGTTGTATACGAGTAGTTACTATTTTTCTATGATCATATTATATGGGTTGATGGAATATACATATACGAGTACTTAGCCTCTATAATACTCTCTCCTCAAGCTCTCCTCTTACTTAAGTATGCATTTAGTGAGTATCTTACGAGTGTGCCGTAGTTACTAAAATTCAAATTAGATTTTACGTCATACTCTGACTGAAAGGAAAATTTAAATGACGTAATTATATTTACAACTTAATTAAGCCTGTTGTAGTATTTTCATGTGTAGGCGGCTAACGAGTTTCACATGACGACGGAGTGAATGCACTTTAATTAAACTAATGCTCTGATTGTCACTTTTCATGTATTAGGCGTATACTCGTATCATATCATATCATGTCTGTGGGGTGTATATCTACTATATTTGCGCAAAATATTTTCCACTGAATTTCTAAAAAAATTACTTTGAAAACCTTGTTGTGTTTATTTAACAATTTTATTGTCATCTGTTTATATTATTGCGATCATTATGTGAACATTTTGAAGACCAGAGTAAATAGATTTTTACGTTTTAAGAAAAGTTGCGTTTTCCCAAGCAAAACTACATTTATTACCCGACTACGCGACGCAAGGGAGGGTAATATGTTTATCAGTCTATGTATGTATGTATGTATGTTTGTTCCTATGTGGCGTTGTAGAGACCAAACGTGTTAACCGATTTTGATAATTCTTAATTCTTACGTCAATCGATTCTTCTTAACCTTGCAAGTGTCACTAAAGACATCATAATAATCAAAATTCATCACAGCGATAACCAGGTGTCATATTGTCAAAATGAAAAGACAAGTGAGGTACATCATCATCACCACCATCATCATCATCATCATCGTTCATCATTTTTCATTTTAAGTAATAACAAGATTTGATTGATTGAAGAATGGGTCCCGACCCGACTGTTATCTATAGTGTAGCTGTTATTCAGTATTACTTTTAACAACATTCTGAACTACTGAGCTTGTTTTTTTCTTTTTAGTTTTTTTACACGAAGTCAGGTTCTTTTTTAATATTTTTTTTTAATTTTTAGTAGAACGCTTTTTGTATTTCAGTGTTATTCTACTCAAATAAAAAAATCCTTGACATTTTAAAAGATGATAAAGAATAGAAGAGAGAAAAATTAAATTCCATAATAAATGTATTTTACATATTTTTTAAGCTATTACGGTACATTTTACAAAGCGTTGGAAACAAATTTCGACGCCTCCGTTACGAACCGCTAGCATTAAGTTTTCATCAAGTAGAGTGTTAGAATAACCTCGTGTTTTTATTTGCAGGCACCAAGATCCCTCCTCGACAAGATCGCATAATGTTTTCCTTATGTCGACGGTACAAAGATGAACATGGTGAGTATGCGACTTTATGTCTCCGTATGACTAAGCTTAATGAAAGGAGAATTTTGTCAGAACATATACATCAATAAATCATGATGTATGCTGTGAAACTTGAAGTGAAAGTCAAAAAAAGATGTAGAGTATGTTTACAAGCGAATTTAATTTTTGCTCCAAACAATCTACTGGGAGTGTTACGTTTAGTATCTTTCAAAAGTAAGCTGTATAACAATATAAGCGCAAGCCTAGTCCTTACCCTAATGGTGTAGGCTGTAGGATGTAGGTACCGTCTTTAAGTTAGAATCCTATATAGTCAAGTAGTCCCATTTAATCTAATCTAACGGCAGGCAATTTGTTTTGGCGACGATCACAGGCTCTGCTCACAGACATTGTAGAATCCCTGCTATTATTTATTCTCGATGTGTGTTTCACATCTACAAGTAAGATATAAAAGACACTATTTCTACTTGTAGTTTTGTCCATATTTTAAATTTTAATGCTGTTGTTACTCTCTTGTCACCACAATTAGTAACTATTCTGTTTTTCGGCTTATTTTAACCATAAAAGGTAGACACTTGAATTGTTTAGGAAGTGTGCGTTAATATAACTAGTATAACATAAAGTTTTCTATCAGGGCTTTTCATGTTATGATTTAAGATGAATAATATAAATACATTATATCGACGCTTGAAAGGAAAAATTGACTAAGCGACATTGAGCTAATTTTACAGGAGAGCAGCTTTAACACATTCACTGCGTTAGGAGACTTATTCGATCTCTTGCAAGACTTTCGTATTGTGCGGCGACTAAAATCGTGTTGTTTCACTCTGTTGCGGGAGGCCCTAACTTCTAAAGTTCTTTGTGTAATTGTAAGATATACATATTTGCTTCTTACTGAAAGATGGATCCAAGAGCGTTAAAAAAACTTTAGAGATGGATTAGGTCTCTAACGCACTGTAGTATAAAATGTTTCATTCCGTGCGTTAGGAGACGTGTTGATACTCGTGAATCGTACCCCTCGTAGCCGCAAGTAAGGGAGGGCGGGGAGCGCGGTCACTGCGTGTATTTGTTTTAGTGTTGTTCAACTGTCGATGCGGACGGTCACGCGCATGTTTGGAAAAAATACTATTATATATATGTTCTCTGTGTATTAAATATATTTTGAAATCTGTTGGTGAATAATGAGTTCTTTTAAAAGAAAAAAGTGTAAAAAGTCCATTTATTTTGGTGTAAATAAATTAGACTTAGAAATAAATGGTAAAAAATATAAAGAAAAATCATCATTATATCATTCCCATTTTTACCGACTTCAAAAAAAGAGGAGGTATTCAATTCGACTGTATTTTTTATGTTTGTTACCTCAGAACTTTCGACTGGGTGAACCAAATTTGATGATTCGTTTTTTAATCGAAAGCTGGTGCTTGTCATGTGGTGCCACTGAGCGAGATCTGACAAGTAGTTTTTGAGTTATTTTGAAGTCAATAATTTTTTGGTTGTAAAATTTTGATTATTCAATAATTAAGTTAAGATTAAAAACGCAATTTTAATACCCTTAATCGATTAATTATCTAAAAATTTTCACTTGCGTCGTGGTTTCATAAAACCATACAATTTAATTTTCTTTTTCCATCGACAACTGAGATTTTATTTTATTGACATCACTAGTCACTACACATATTGAACTATCTTCCGTTGCGGTACGCGGTACAATCGATACCTAGTTTTTTTTTTGTGTTTGTAGTTTATCCTAATGTCATATCTGCGTGCGAACCTATCAAAAGATAGACTAATAGGCTATCTTGAACCTACAAGAAATTTATAAATATATTTATCATTGGTTTTGAGAAAGATATAAATTATTTTCAAAATTGTTGTTTTAAGAGACTGATCAGGTCTCATACGCACCACAGGATAGTTCAGTTTCGAGATCTTTTAGGTCTCCAACGCAGGACAGGAAAGTTACTTGAAAAGTATGCCGCAGGGAACGTGTTAAGTTGAATTTTTAGAAAAGTTGTTGTATAATATGTCACAATATAGATGATAAAATAAGGATTTCAAAACAGTAAGAATAGCGTCGGTAGAATTACAAAAAATATGTATGATTTTTTTTGTAATAATTCCAACTTTAAAATGCTCTCCTGTAAAGTTAGCTCAATGTCGTTTAGTCAATTTTTCCTTTTAAGCGTCGATATTTTTATGAAATATTTTACTAATGCTCTCCATAAACACTTTGTAGCTACACATTTTAGTAAAATGACAGGCGCTCAGTGCTTCGATGTGACAAGCGACCGCAACATTAGGGAAAAGGCTGTCGTAATTCAACTAAGAGAGGGATAATGTAAAATGATAATAATTTTACTCCATATTATAACAAGTAGTTTAGGTTTTTTAGCCGTATTGGGGCGGCTTAGAATACTAACCCCAATCCCACGCCAAACGGGTGTCGTAAAAGGCGACTAAATCCGGCCCGCTGGTTGTAAGGCTCTCAGAGGGATTATATTGGTAGTATTGATTTTAATTGTTAATTAATATCATTATTACTATTATTATTTCTCCAGGGGTTCGCCTGGATAACTACCACCCTCGAGCATGAGTCAGCCGCCAAACGACTCGTCGTGTTCCGGCTGGGGGCTTGAGAGCCATTTCTTTCTTTCTTTTTCTTCTTTCTTTCTTGGCCGGCAACGCATCAGTGATGCCTTTGGTGTTGCTGATGTTCATGGGCGGCGATAGCCACTTACCATCAGGTGGATAGTCAGCTCGTTTGCCGGCTATTTCCATAAAAAAAGGTAATACTAGCTTCATTTCTGAGTATCGTCGAACTTGGAATAATGAAATCTCAGGGCCACTGACCGAATTTTTCTGTATCAACTCAGAAGAATATAAGTAAGTTGGCACTTTAATTCTGGTAGTAAAAGCATTATGGTCTGTATGGCATACCTAAGTAATAATCTGGTAGTAAAGTATAAGTAATCTTATTCGACATAGGTATGTCGGTAATAAAAATTGTGTAGTAGGTATGTATTAAATTGTAAAACTAATATATAAAGATAAATCTATTTCAAAAAGATAAGCAAACTTCCCTGAATATTTTTTTCCCATCTCAAGAAAATGATTTATGAATTATCATCTATCAATTATGATATCCTCGGTAAATATTAGAATGAAATTAATACACACGAACTTTTAAAACTTTAAATCCATGTTTATGTGGAATACAAATTGTAGACTACTACCGATTTTTTCTATAGTTTATTTCATGAGAATGAAATAAAAGTAAAGAGAATATTGATGGGACAATAGAAAATAAATATAATAACATATCATCTGATCGAATCTTGATTGCATTAACACACACACTCTTATATGAAACAGGAAGAGACATAAAAGAGAAAAGAATCGCAGAGAAAAGATATTATAACTATTATTTAAAATGACGATTTCAATAAACATTAATAACAATAAACAGACGATTTCTTCCAATTATGTACCTCCTACCACAAGCTGCGTTAAGGAATTTCGTTCCAAAAATGATTGGAGGTAACCCTGATTTCGTAATATTCGAGTCGTTCTTCTTTCATATACTTTATGTCGAAATTAATCTTGATATTAAATCATTTTGTTCCCGGTAAATCCACGTCTAATATAAGTAAATGATGGTGCAAATTACATCGTGAGTAACCTAACCGACGAATAATCCGGGTAGGTAGTTTACGTTATTTGCATTATTACTTTATATTACTAATAGCTCTTCAAAGGCTAAAGATGTTTAGGACCCCTATACTTAGAAGTTCTGTATGTTATTGTTTAGAAATGACAAGAATGTGATAAATGTGTTGTGGAGTAAGATTTCAAAGAGTCATCCCTGGGTTTAGAGCTAACGTATCTGCTCCAAATACTTAATATTAGTATTGTTTCTACCGATATTAATATTATTATCAACATTTAAGCGGTCAACGGTGGTTATAGGAATCAGCAATGCTTCAGATAGGTAAATATCAATAATCTTTAAAAAGTTTAAGGTACAAGACTCAATCACGCATCAGTGATCCAAAAACGGTATTTGTTTTTAGAGATAAATTCTTTGGAGATAAATTCAAATTAGTTAAAAATTCTTATATTATTTTATTTATATTAGTTTAAAAGCAAAATGCACCAATATTTACTAACCATCCACTTTACATACGAAATTACGAACTGTACGAATAGTTCCTCTAGCAAGGCAGTGAATCAGTTTTCTAAAGGTACAGAGTAATGTCAAATATTGCTATGACTTGTGAATTATTGTGATCCGAACTGAAATCAACCGTAATTAAAGAGGTAAATGTAGATTTTATTAACATTTTATAAAAATGATTTAACAATTTGTTTTGGGAACTACTAGCACACGAGTAAATATAATTTAACTATAATACTAGTAGTTGTAAACGCGTAGCGAAACTAAAACTAGGACAAGTACACTCAAATAAAAATTATTTGTTAACTACTTTTTTCCTTTGATGATTGCCTATCGAAAGTATCGAAGATAGATACCGTAGCGTTCGAATTTCATTCGCATTTAAAGGCCGTCGCTTGCAGCCGTAAAATACAGTTATTTGTCCGCTTGATAGCCGAAGATCGTTTCTTTATTGCCCTGTTGACGTAATACGAGTTTATTGGAATGTTATTCCAATCCTCCTTGATGTAATGACAACCGACACTTCGTAAGATGTGGACGGATTCGATCAGCTTCTTGTGCCGACTGGAAGATATACTCGTATGTTGGCATCTAGGGTATATTATGCTATTATGCTAAAATAAGTAAAATATTTACTCAATCCATCCTTGAATAGCAATAGTAGGGCCGCTCGGAGGGATTATTTAGTAACTAGCTGTCCCGGCGAACTTCGTATCGCCTAACAATCAATGAATGTACTTTGTTGTTACTTTTAACTTTTATAGTTTTGGTAGGTTTAACAAATCAGAGACCATTAAATTCCCTCTACCTCACCCTTTCCCTTTCCCCCTCCCTACCCCTCTCCCTCTCCCCCTCCCTTCCTCTCTCCCTCTCCCCCTCCCTTCCCCTCTCTCTCCACTCCCTCTACCCTCCCCTCTCCCACTGCCTCTCCGGAACAATTCCATCATACATGATTTTTGCGTAACTTAAACCGTTTACGCAGCACACGCAACGGAAGCTCTCAAAGAGGAATAATTTTTCCCGTTTTTGCAACATTTTCCATTGATGCTTCGCTCCCATTGGTCGCAGCGTGATGTTATAAAGCCTAAAGCCTTCCTCGATAAATGAACTATCCAAATATCATTATTACCATTATTACAACTCTAGAGTCAGGCCAAACGACGTCGTGTTCCGGCTTGGGTTTGACGCCTACCTAGACGCCAACTAGGTGGAGTACCTAGTTCTAAAATCAATACAATAATCTTCAGAATTTCAGTTGCACTATCAAAGTTAGTTGCTGGTATGAAATATTGGCCATATTTTTGGCGTTACGGGTGTTTATGAACGATGATGACTCTTATCATCAGATGGTTCATCGAAATTAACACAAGCATCTTGCATGTCATATTCTTATAATTTGTTAACAATTATCATTAGAATACTGTAACAATTAACACAAAACAAGGAGAAATAAAGAAAGTAGAATAAAAGAGACAAGAGGAAAGCGCCAAACATATCTCGTCAGAGATAGTATCATCCTCCTTGAACTTGAGAAAAGGACTTAAAAAATGCCTTGCTAATCACTTAAAAGATCAGCTGAATGGAAGAACTTAGAAGGGACGGGGCGGGGCGAAGAGCCATTCATAAAATTGGGCCCGATCGATATACAGCGTCTCAAATAGCCTGCACCCCCGGTAATTATACTTTCGCCGTTATCACACTCATTGCCTTATTGGTGCGTTCAGAGTAACAAGATGATAGCGAAAGAGAGCAATGAACTGTATACACTTTTCACAGATTGTAATGGAATCATTTTCAATGAATATTTTCTTCAATTCGGCTTTTTACGAGTCTTACTTCATACGTCAGCTCGAACGCCAAGAAGCCCTTTCAATAAAAATACCTGTTAGAAAAATCAAAGATATCCGACCGGAGAACTGGAGAATCTTCGACCTTGACTTTCACCTCAAAGATTTTTATTTCGATAACATCCGAGGAGGGTAAAAGAAATTGGTAATTTGATGACGGTTTCAGGGTGTAGATATAAGCTTTAGATATCAGGTTTGTTTTAGAGTATGCAGAAACCCTTCATATTGGAGAATAAATTTCCAAATAAAATATATTCTAATAATGTGCCCATAGCGCGATGGCTTGTGTCAATTAAAGATGATCGATCGGCTGCGTACAGAAGGGATCAGGTCTCTGCTCGTAATTGAGGAGATCTAGGGTTCACTCCGTCACGTTGCTCCAATACAGATTAGTTAGAGTTTCGGCGGATAAACCAAGTGTCAAAGACACAAGGCCTGGATAACAACGTTATCAACGTTATTAACGTGAAAGTACGTTAAAATAATTCATCCATCGCCAATGGTTGAGAGCCATAAATAAGTTCGACAACACAGTTACACAAAAAACATTATACTGGTTACATAAACATACCCTTGTGAACACAAGTAGCATTTTAAAAAGTAAAATGTAAAAATTCTTTCCAGACATTGCTATTGAGTTACCACCCAAAACAGATGAAAAGACCCAACCATGAAGCTTCAAAACTAGTGTGGATAACTTCAATCAGAAAGCTTGTGCCTCGATCCCGCTATTGTCCTGTTTACAGCAACTTGCGCGAAGTTGTCGAAACGTCGTTATAATTTGATTTCAGTGAGCGCCACCCTGGCGCACTCTTTCAGTGTTTGTGCCATGTTTTCGTACACAACGCTAGAATTTTTTTATTTATTGCTTATGAGAATTGCTGTAATAAACTATTCTTTTCGCGATGGACTTATATGTTTATGTGAAATAAACTCAATAAAGTTGAGGGGATGTTTTACTGTACAAGAAGTTAACAGCCCATCGAATATCGTAGCATATCGAGTATGCCTGATGTGTGACAAGTCAAGTATTACTATTTAATACAGGGTGATATTTCCAAGTGTACGTGGAGGGCTAAATCCGAAATTAAGAGGAATAGCTACTAATGCTTAAAGGAGTCCTGGGGCCGATTTTGATGAAAACTAAAACTGCATGATTACATTTTTGAAAAATCAATATTTCTAGCCAGGAATCAAACCCGTTGAGTTTGAAGAAAAAAAACACAACCTGTGTTATTACAGCATTCGATAGTGTCGCTAACAAGGATCGAATTCTGGGAAGTAATTATGACATACGAAAAATCAGTTTTTCAGGCCAGGAATCGAACACGTTGATTTTGAAAAAAAACTCTACTTATATTATTACACCATTTAATAGTGTTGCTAACAAGGATTAAATTCTGGGAAGTAATGACATTAGACAAACTTAAGGAAAGAGCTTAATTTAAAAACAACAAAAAAAACCTTTACAACGCAGCAGCTCATAAAATTCAAATATTTTTTCTTAATTTTGCCGTATGTTATTAGTTTACAGAATTTTGTAATGGTTAGCAGCACTATCAAATGGTGTAATAATATTGGTTGAGTTTTTTTTCAAAATCAATGGGTTTGATTGCTGGCCAGCAATATATATATTTTTTAAATCTAATGATGCAGTTTTAGTTTTCATTAAAATCGGCCCCGAGACTTCTTTGACCATTTTTCGCTATTCCTCAAAAATTCAACCTGTATAAGTTACTTTGATTAGATATTTTACTTATTTATTTTATTTATAAACTGTTTATAGTACACAGAACTTTAACTACTAAGAATGTGTATTAAATTAAATACATAACGTAAGATCTAATAAAAATCCGTAATATTTCTACTGTGGTCAATAAAGGTTAAATAAATAAATAAATAACGTAAGATCTTAAACACTACACGATCACGGCAGGATTGAAGCGCTCAATAGACGGCTTGTGATTGACTGAGGGCGCGGTCGGTAGTTGTATGGATGACCACTAGTGGCAAATATTTCTTGAGCGCTTCCACGCTTCGCAGGGCACATAAACATAAAGCCGTAGTTTCTGATTGTTATCGTAAGATATTAACAGTCTTTAAGCCTTATCATAGGCCTTCGGCTAGCATGATTTGTTCCTCGAAAAAAGGCCCTCTTTTCAGTAGATTGTGAATCTACTAATAATCTCTAATTTTGTATTCCTAATTATTTCAAGTTTACGAAGTAGGCTACAATACTACTAGGCTACAAAACTAGGCTACAATAAATTAATATCTATGGGCATAACATCAAGGGCAGTCTAGGCTTTTGTTCCGGTTGTGCGACAAAGATTTGCAGTAAAAAATCTCATTTGAAATGACTTTTCCAAGACTGTTAACTTTTCTTTCCCATTCAACGTATATTTTCTTCTATATTGAATAGGGTCTTTACTCCAAAGTTTGGATGGGTTTACTTTTGTTTTTAACTTACTTAGATTTTTTCTTTTACAGAGCTTTGCCTTAATCAATATCTTACGATGAATTTATATTTATTAACGCTATGTCTACTTGACCTTTTGGCGGACTACCTACGCTAGCCAGGTCCGGATTTGAGTTCACACATCATTTGAGAATATAACGGAGAACTCTTGGATAAACCATAGTTCAAGTTCTAAAATATTACATTCTAATCGCCAGGTAATCACTGTTTGTACCCGAAACCTTAAAAGGCGTAAGCGTAAAGATTTTCTTATAATCTTCAAAAGGTTACTTTCGACAGTGACCCTTTCAAACTTCCTTAAGATAAGTGGGATCAAAACACAGGAAGCGTCAACAGCATGACAATGAATCGCTCAGAAACCCATTCCGATATCGAACTCTCATAAGGACTCGACTACGAGACTATCTTGACTCTTTATAAGAGACGATAGATTTTAAAATGATATCGATCGTTAGACGGAAAAATTTTGCTCTGAAAGTGTTTTGGAATTTTCCATGTTGATACATGGCAAAGCAAACTCTTTGTGATTTACATGAGATGCATTATGTATATTAAGGTATCAGTTACTGAGTGTGTTTGTGTTATGATTTTTGTGTATCTTCCGATTCAAAGGGAACAACATTTTTTTGTCAAGACGAAGATTAATTATTACCACACTAGACTAGCTTTTGCCCGCCGCTTCGCTCGCAGTAGAGTGGTCTCGAAACGAAATTTTTAATTAATTGATTTAGATTTATAGAACCACATTAAAATAAGTTGAATCCAAAAAAAATTTTTTTTTTTAAACGCTTTTATTTCAATTTTTTTTTGATTTTCGTGTATTGTCATCGGAAATACACATGTCTGCCAAATTTCATCAATTTTCATTAAAGGGAAGTCATTCAAATTAACGTTACAAGATTTGATCCTTTGATGCTCCGAAGTGAAGCTAAATATAAAAGCGATTAATAACCTTATTGCCGTGTAAATAGAGTAGCATTTTGATCATAATATTGAAGATTTGATGCGTTGATGCTCCGAAGTGAAAGTAAATAAAAGCGTTTAATAAAGTACACCTAAAAGTAAAGTAATGGGTTAGGATACATACTTAATAATAGATATTAGATGATACCCGTGGCTTCGCGCGCATGGTAATCGATTTTTTATTAATCTCGCGGGAACTCTGAACTTTTCCGGAATAAAAATTAGCCTATGTGTTAATCCAAGATATAGGCTATCTCCATTCCAAATTTCAGCCAAATCGGTTAAGTGGTTGTGGCGTGATTGAGGAACAAACAGCTAAACGTCTTCACAAACTTTCACATTAGAATTTAGGTAGATTAGGTATATAACCAGCTATGTGGAACTGTAATTCACAATTCTCTAGGTACAGACGAAAATTATTCACATTCAAATGTATCTTATACGAGTATGGGAGCACAATATCTTCCAAGTCACTTAGTAGATATAATTTATTATTATTTAATTTGGTTTTGATAGATTTATAGAAGTGTCAATCGTTTCCTATAGAATCCATAAATATTTAAATATTGGGAAGTTTGGATATCCCGAGGGAACCGAGCGCAAACTATATCCATCATCTATTGATATGCAAAGAGGACGATGGCCAATTTGTGTCATGAAGCGACGTGCAGGCTTGAGGAAGGTATTTTTGTAATATTGCTTACGAAAGAAACGATGTTTTATAGATATCTACCTGGGGCTTAGGAAGATAAGCTTTCTTTTATTATTAGTGGTCCTAAGACTAGACGGAGGGTGGTACCAACCTCAAACAAATTGAGCGTTCATAATTTCGTATTCTATCATGTAGTATGTATTAAAGTAAAGCTTTAAATCCTAGAATATTTTTTTAGTAAGTTAAATCTTTGAAATATTCAATCTGGATTTTATATTACCATAAAAGGTTGCTTTTCGGTTCTATCGCACCAAATTTCAACAGGAGCTTCGGTCCGAGTCAATAGGTATTAACATAAAACCAATATCGAGAGCGGCTTCTCGCCTGCAGTGACACCTTGCCATTTGTGCCACTTTTATAAAAATCCTGCAAGTTATAAAATCAATTATATATATGTATAACACCTATTATTAACGTACTGGTTGGATTCCATTAGATATCGTAGAAAATCTACCCAAACCTTCAAACCCGACTTTCAAGGAAGGGTTATGTTTTTCGCACGTAGGGGAGCAGGGGGCAGGTTGTTACAATTTTTAGATAATTGTCAATACAACAAAAGCTATCCAATAATTTATACATTTAATTGCATTTATCGTTAGTATGTCTATTCAGCTATTAAAATCTGATTGAAAAGTTATTAAAATTTATGTATTTTTTTCACAATGGACAATTTAACCAAAAAAGTCGATTGCAACTTACCCCCCCTTCGGGGCTAGTTGTTACATCTTCGGGGCATGATGTTACGGTAGACAAATAAACAAAATCATCAATGATAAATCATTTTTTAATGTCTCAAAACGCTATAAGCAAAAGAGAACACTTTAAATAGTCGTCTCACATTTATGAGTAGGTATCTTGGTATGTGTGTTTTTATTACCTAATATTTTCCTAGCCGCTGGACCGATCTATATTTACAATTAAGATATCGTTAGATACATCTTGACAGCTCAAGTGATTTTAGATAAGTGAAATTAAAAAAAACAAATCCATACTTGTTTTTTGGCTGTGAGATGTCATTGTTTGAAGTATCAAAAAATAAAAATACATGGAATAATGCAACATAGGTATTAAATTAAAGAGCTTACCATAATAATTTCAAAAAGGTATATCATGATCATTGAAGTATTTATTACTAGCGTATAGAACCGACACCGCGAACACCGTGTATGTCCCAATGCATTGGCGCTACGTGGCTTCAATGTTCAATGGATTTGTTCGATTTTGAAAGCAGAACAGGGGCTCAATTTTGAAAATCTAACTTCCCGGGCGGGATACACATTTTGTTCGAGATGTCTGTTCTA
The DNA here is from genome assembly GCA_963932265.1 of Thymelicus lineola. Taxonomy (NCBI): domain Eukaryota; kingdom Metazoa; phylum Arthropoda; class Insecta; order Lepidoptera; family Hesperiidae; genus Thymelicus; species Thymelicus lineola. The sequence goes on from OZ010699.1 coordinate 9,716,283, forward strand.
TGACATTATACTTCAATGATTATGATAGCTTTTTTGCATAACAGGCAGGTTATTTTAAATTTTTAAATTTATACTAAGTAGTTATAATAAAGAGAAATTAATCTCAATATATTGATTTTCGTACACAGTAAATTGCAGCTAACATTAATGAATATCGGAATAGCAATGGCAAAATTTTAATAACACTCACCGATTTCTACGAAAATCAACACGCGCTTAATGCTTAAAATGTTTATTTCCATTTTTCAAGTTCTTTAATTATTAAAACGTAGAATTTATTAATTTTATGGTTCAATGTCTATCTAGACCAAGAGTGTATCACAGAATGGACTCGAGATGAACTTTATTTTCACCGCTAATGTTAATGTCACAAATGTCACACTAGCTGGTTTTTTTGTGTGAGTGAAAAATAAATATTACAGTTCGTCTGTAGGATTCTCTGTCTTCGTCTACGTTGAAAAAATTAGATAGTTTCGGAAATATAAAATATAATGTATTAAATATTCGAATATTTAGTAAGAATACCGAGTATTAAATTATTTCTGCTTCATTACCATAACACATAAGCGCAAATTTTCTTCAAAACAATTTTACTATCTAAAGCATTGAAGTATTATTACTAGCGTATAGAACCGACACCGCGAACACCATGTATGTCCCAATGAATTGGCGCCACGTGGCTTCAATCTTTAATGGATTCATTCGATTTTGAAAGGAGAACTGGGGCTCAATTTGAAAATCGAACCTACGGGCGGGTCACGCATTTTGTTCGAGATGTCTGTTCTATAACATTATACTTCAATGATCTAAAGATACTTTACTTAGATTTGATCCATTCGAAAACCCTTCGGGCCGCTCCAGTCAATAGGCATTAGCATAAAAACAATATCGGGGCCAGCTGTCTCTACGTTCAAAAGCACCTGGCTTGCTATTTTTTTAGAATTATGGAAAATCAAAACGTTATACTGCCAGCTGGAATAGAAGAAATATAAGATAAAAAAGAAATATAAGATTAACGTAACTAGATAAGCTGTAACTGTTCCGTCTACAGAATTTACAAAAGAATAAAGGGTACATATTTAAATTTTAAAAAGTTCCATTATGATGCAATTTAATTTTGTAATAAAGCATTTTATTGGTATTAATATGGATGAACAACATAAAAACATACGCACATGAAACTTAGATAGTTACTGTGAGTAACGCGACCGCTTTTGGTAAAATCCTTCCATTGGAGAGCATGTTAATGCGGTGTTTTTTAGTGATCTTCCTTTTTAGTCCTACGAGTAGTACAATGCATAAAATATTTAAACATATGATTAATCTACATCAGCTATCATTTGAGCATAAGGTACCTATACTATGGTACAGTTACTGTGTTCCAGGTGGATTAAGCCAGTAGGGCGCTAATAGGCATAAGCCAAGTATTTTTATAAATCCCTTCCAATTAGCAGCTGCAACACGACACAATGTCATCCGGCCGACGGACTCATTCGTCAATATTTGAATAAAGCAATTCAAATAGATCTCCTAACCCTAACTGGCAACTCGCTTGCTCGTTTAGTCATCTATACTAATATTATAAAGAAGAAATATTTGTTTGTTTGCATTGAATAGGCTCCGAAACTACCGAACCGATTTGAAAAATTCTTTCACTGTTGGGAAGCTACACTATCCCCGGGTGACATAGGCTATAAATATTTTTTGTTTTTTTTTTTCACTATTTTCCGCGAAGCGAAGCGAGGGCGATTTCCTAGTCTATACTAATAATAAAGAGGAAAGATTTGATTGTTTGCACTGTTGGAAAGCTACACTATCCCCGAGTAATATAGGCTATATTAGATTTTCAAAAAAATTAGGCATCCTTAATAAAACTCCAATAATGTAGCCCAAGGTGTAAAAAATAAAGAAAACCGAAGCAAAGCGAGGGCGGTTACTCGTATTTGATATATTCGAATGCTTAATAATTGCTTATGGTATTACTTATAGTGTCGTCATGGCTATAGTCATGATAGTGTAGGGTAATTTTTGAAAGGTATTTCACTTTAGGTTTGCAAAGACCGTTGTGCTTGCGAAATATTTTCGTTATGTTGAGTGAAGTATCTTTACAACTTTTTTGAGGACAATACAACAATGTGTGAATTTTAGGGCAAGTTGGTTACACTTAACTTAGAGCCAAGTATAACGGAAGATAATTATACAAATAAGATATAATATAGCCTGTAGGTACGTGAAAACTAGCCAAGTCCAATGTAGAGCTTGAATTACATGTTCTTGTGACTAAAATTTTAAGTTTTTCTACACAGAACTTGGCACCCATTTAGATCTCAATTCTTTTTTGAACTTGGCTCTCATCACATTAATGTTTTTATATTTTAGTAGGTAAATAGATCTCGAGTTGTGAAGGGGTCAAAAGTAGCTCAAAATGGTTCGAGTAATATTACACATTATGTCACTGCGTTACCAAGTTCCATTTTCTTTTTAACCGACTTCAAAAAAAGGAGGAGGTTCTCAATTCGACTGTATTTTTTTTATGTTTGTTACCTCAGAACTTTGGACTAGGTGAACCGATTTTGATGATTCTTTTTTTAATCGATTTTAATGATTTTAATGATTTTTTTATTGGATGTACTTCATTTGAAGTCAGTTATTTTTTTGTTAAAATTTTAGATTATAACTTTGGCTGGACACGCTGCCACGTGTCTAGATACAAATAAGTCAGTTTTTTATCAGAATCCCACGAATATTCCTAATTTTTTAGAGTAGTGCGTTCTAGCTCGTATTGAGCATTTTCTTTCGGCTCACGACTATTATAGGTCGTCGATCACTAGAGCAAGCACCTCAATTTATTTATGATTTTCTTTTCTCAGATCGAAACGACGTATAAACATCCTGATATTATTTACCAAGCCTTCGGATATCAAATATAGAATCATCTGTATTGTGCTCCTTTGAGCCTGTAAAGTTGTTTCGGGCCTATTTACTTGTAAATGATCTATTAGTTACTGTGAGGTCGCGCTGTGGCTTGTTTGATCCGAAGCTAAGCATTCCACACAAGCCACATACATGCCCTTGATAGTTGATACATAAATGAATTCTATTTAGGATAAATAAATTAATCATTGAGATAACATTACACAATTATTAATGGTTATGCTCAATTTTGCGTAAAAGTTAAATAGTAAATACTCGTAGACTCTTTCATTTGTCCTAATCAATTAAATTTCCAAAACATGAAAATGTGCAAATTTAATGAGTAAGATGCATGCCTACTCTTATATTTTATTTAAAATTTATGTTTTTTGCTACTTAAACATCATAAGTCAAAAACGCCAAAAGTCTTAAATACCTACAGTAGTATGTCTTGAGGAGCAAAATAGTGTAACATTAACGTCGGAACAAAAGCTCTTCTAAAAGCTTATCCACTCTAAACTTTAGTTTAAACTACAGTACGTACTTAAATTCGTCGAGAAGTAAAATGCACTTTAAAGTTTGTGTGGCGTGAGTGCCGATGTGAACTCCCTCATATTAGAAAAGTTTACGATATACCAAATTACAATTTGAGGTGCAAGACGTGCAAATCTAGCGCATAACAATTCAAAGCATTTCTTTTGTCTATTTTTGCGATTGGATGATAAGATACTTATCATGAGGCTGTGCTGTAGTGCTTTCCAGTATCTAAATAATCAGTTTTACCACATGAATAGATATCATTGTTACCGACAGAGTTTATTTACAGCAGGTGCGGTCGGCAGTTGGATGGGTGACCGCACTGACCGCTAGCCGTAAAATTTTCCACAGCACTCCCTGGTTCGGCACGTAAAGCCGTCGGTCCTGGGTGTTATCGTCTGATAACAGTCGTTAGGCCATGTCGGAGGCCATCGGGTGGCATGAAAACTTCCGACACTTGGGTTGGCCAACTAACCTCTCCACCGATCTGCACTGGAGCAGCGTGGTAGAGTATTATGCTCTCAGCCTCAAGAGGAGAGACCCATACTCAGTAGTGGGTCATTAATAGGATAAAGCTAGACTCTTTATCGCCAGTACAGCTCTAGGTTATTTATCATAATGTAATTAAATTCTGATTGTTTCAGAACACGGTGGCACTCAAATCAAGGGTGGCTATATGCTTCGGTACAAACGTAAGTTCTCATATATTTTATCGATCCCTTTCCCTCGTCACGGATGTCATTCTATCCGATTTCCTTTGTTTGTAAACATTTTATCTCTACGAAGCGATTAAATAGTCTTCACACATTTCGTTTATCACACGTAGTTTGTACTAAAAATAATAATATATACTAATTTTACCGTAGTCCATACTAATTTTAATTAATAATAATAATTAATTAATTATACAGAGGAGTTCAAAAGGGCTACCGAAATATGGTTATTTGCTCTCCTTTAACTCTCTGTTTTGCACACTTATTGAGTATTGAAATGAGGTAGTCTAAAATTATCTGTCTAATATTAATTGCCTTATCAATTAAATTTCCATGTACAAAATAAATAGGAAAATAAAAATCATATCTTGGCTAACTTTGGTGGATTCGTTTTGGAACTACACAATTTAAACAAGATAGGTGTTATTTTAATAACATAAAAAATTTAAATTCGGCATAAGTTAAGAAACGAACTTCAAATAAAATATGAATTTGAAGTTTAAATATTTTAAGTTTTAAAACGAACTTTAAATATTTTAAGCCTTTCTCTTTCTTATCTTCGTTCCCAAAAAGAGAACACACTATTTCAAGTAAAATCCACTTTAGAAGTTCTAAAACACAAAGTTTTCCATTAATATCATATCTTTTTCTCACATAAATTGCTTAGATTACTTTTCAGTTTTCAGTTGTCCAACAATTGTATGATTTATATTTTTTTAATGACACAACAACAGGATTCAGAAATATAATTTACTTCTAAAACTGTTAAACTGTTATATGATTAGGAATACTATATAGATTTCCCTGATATGTTGCTCAATAATCAAATATGGCAATAGGAATAAATTACGTTCATAAATATGTATGTATATATTTTAGTGGCTTAAATACACCGCTACTTAATTTTTTTATGAAAGTCTTCTCAAAACAATATTGTTTCAATATTCAATCAGTAGGTCTAGTAAACTCTAGTAGGACAAAGTTAGGCCGTGTAGAATCCGCCTGTAATGAAATATCTATATGAAACCGCTAACTCGCACATTTCCTGGAATTCCATTCCAGAATAATTGTTCTAGGTTTTATTTTCAAGTCACAATCTAGTAAACAGTTGAAATGAACTTGAGCGTAAATGTTTGCAGACTTGTTGTGTTACATAAATCCACATGAACGAAACTAGCTTTAGTAATCGCTACATTCTGAGAAATAAATTTAGTGGGGAAAGTTATCTATTACGCTATTATTTACCTACATCATCCATTCCATCGTCCACGATGTCCATTATCACACATTCGTATAATTTGGAGTGATTGTAATGTAAATTAAAATAAGTTCGGTAATTCGGTTATCGGCTAGACTCGACCCAAAAAACCCGCCTTAATGAAAAGACAATTCATACAAAAACAAAAAAAAACACTTAAACAAGAAAATATCAAGAATACTACGCAAATTATGACAGTCCTCCAAAATTTTATGGAAAATGATAACATGCAGTTGAAGGCATGGAAATGAATGATAAATAAACTTGACAAGTGGGAGTTAAACTCGCTTGTAAACGGTCCATACGTTTCCATACGTTGATTATGTATAATTACCTGCATTTTTGTATTTTATTTATTTTTGCTCTTTTTTTTAGTCAAAGTCAAAGTCAAAATATTTCATTTATATAGGTATCACTGATACACTTATGCACGTAATTTTTTTATAGGTTTACATAAACTTCTTATAGGTTTTCCTGTAATAGACTCGTATAAGTAAAGAACTATTTTCTGTATTTTTTGGCCGGTTTTATTCAATTTCAAATTCCTATCACGATAAAGACAGATGTGTAAAATATTATGCAATTTATATAACGCCTGATAAAATGAGTAGTTACTTCTAGTCTAGACCCCTGTGAGGGACGAGATGTCAACGTAAACAAAATCCTTGTTTTCATGATGTAAAATTCAACGTCTCTTCTTAATTATGTAATGGTTGATATTTCTTGCATCGTTAGCCGAATAAAGTTAGTCGCTTTGAATAATCCAAGCTCCGAATTCACCTTGACTGCTATATTCAGAACAAGTTTCAGTTTATTAACTTATTTTATGATCTATTAAAAATACGACCGTATCTCTTTATTTTTTTTCTCATTTGGTTTATTAATACAATTAAATCGGTGCTGGTATACAAGTAAAATAAGTTTACAGTTAAATATAAAACTGTTTATAATTTCTTATTTATTTAACACACACACTCACACAATATAACAGAGACATTATAAATAATACATAAGTAATGATGTACAATGTTACTGCTTATTCCTTAATTTTCTTCCAGTAGACCTGCGACTAAAAAAATATTTACGAAAAGAAAATTTGTCGTAGACACAGAGCAGTGTTGTAGACACACGTAGCAGTATAAAGAGTACCTATATCTATAACCAACTATAGTGTTATTTTACTAATAACTGTTATTTTGCATCATATACCTACATGTTGGTGGTTGAGCTTATAATAATTTGAATTCGACTTCCGAGAATGTATCGCTAATTTAATTGCATTGTGAAATATTTTGCTTGTCGGTAGAAGTCAAGTCAGAGTGCACTCCTATTTACAAAGACTATAAATTGTGACCTACTTGCATTCGCTTCAGGTATATTATCTTTTGCTTTTCTTTTAGCTCCTAGCTTTTTCTTTACTTTTTCTAACTTTCCTGGCGTAATCTCTAGAGTCTAGGGAAATGCACATACAATGGTAACATCTTTTTCATGCATTGAGTGCAACTTTTACCCTTTCTATTTATTTTTTAAAACACAAACGTATAACCTAGACAATTTGATTCAAAATGTATACTAGACAAACATATAAACTTCATATCCATGTTCGGTTTAAAATAATTGGTTTTACAAAGTCTCTAAGTTACATAAATATTTGGTTTTATGTTGTTCTTAGGCTTTGCAAGATTCTAAGAGCTGGCACTCGACACTTGACACAATACTTGACACTCATTGTGGGGCCGGATGATTGCTTTAGCCTTCGCTCCGCGGTACACCACTTCGCTCTATATATTTTTTGTATATAACTTCATAGATTGTCGACTGAACTCCGCTCTCGAATAGGTGCATGTGCGCTTATTTATTAAAATGAAACAATTTGTGCCCAAACAGAATTAGCAAGTTACTTAAGAGCAAACATATGGGTGGGTACCATTGAAGTATAATGTCAGAACAGACATCTCGAACAAAATGAGTGTCCTGCCCGGGAGGTTCGATTTTCAAAATTGAGCTCCCATTCTCCTTTTAAAATCGAACGAATCCATTGAAAATTGAAGCCACGTGGCGCCAATGCATTGGGACATGCATGGTGTTCGCAGTGTCGGTTCTATACGCTAGTAATAATACTTCAATCGTGGGTACCTACATTTTAACCTAGGGAAATGGATCTGTTCCCACGGAAAAGTTGGTTATATTTTATTGGTTGATATTGTTTTGATTGAGATGTGTAATATTATATTGCTATGTACAATATACAGTCTACAAAACTAAATGGAATATGAAATAAATGTATGAATTCATAATTTCAGTTCAGAATGTCAGTAGTCCATAAGTCCATAACATATACATATAATTGCTTCTCGAAGCGACGAGAAATAGGGACGGGATACTAAAAATAATTTTTAGGGTTTCTTAGTCATAACGGAATCATATGGCTTCATAATATTCGTCCGTCCGCAGCATAAAAAGCTGTAATTTGACATAGATATAATATATTTATTAGCAGTGATAGCCTAGTGGTTAGAACGTTGGTCTCCCGAACGCGGGGGCCCGGGTTCAAATCCTGACACGCACCTCTAATGTTCAAATATTATGTGCGTATTACAAGTTAATTATCACTTGCTTCGGTGAAGGAAAACATCGTGAGGAAACCTGCACACCTGAGAGTTCTCCATAATGTTCTCAAAGGTGTGTGAAGTCTACCAATCCGCACTTGGCCAGCGTGGTAGAGTATGGCCTGTACCCCTCACATTGTGAGAGGAGACCCCGAGCCCAGCAGTGGAACAATTATGGGTTGTTACTTTGCTCTAATATATTTATTACATTAACAAATTCGTAGAATAGAATCTTAAAAAAACAGTGTACCTCCCCTAGCCCCACTTTATGTAAGTGGAGTTGAATTTTTTTTCTCGTTTACTATAAAATACTATAAAGTGTGGTGTATTGTTGAAAAATTCTTTCAAAGACATGATGAGACTGCAACGATTATCACAACTACGGAACTCTACATTAAGCGTGGCTTGACACGCATTTGGCCAGTTTTATATCAAAGAAGAAACTAATAGAATTCATATTTTAAATAAGAACAACGGTTTCTAAAATATAAAATAAATTTGTATTGTTGTGATTAATTATTTTATTTTATATAAGTATTATACATATAGCTGGCCATACACGATCAAGTATACTTGTTAAGTTTACAACAGACTTGACGCGGCATCCAGTAAACTTGACGATGTATGGCCACGGAATGGCTATCTGGAATTACAGCTATACCTATCTCATGCAATCTGTATGCTGCATCAAGTCAAACTGCAAACTTGACAATTATACTTGATCGTGTATGGCCAGCGGATAGATTGTGTGTCTAAGTACATTAAATATTGTTTTCTTACTATACGAGTACGATATTTACGATAACTACGTTTAAGTATACTGTACGACAATTAGCATAATGTTGACTGATAATGTTGTTGTTGTTCGCAGGGAAATATCTGTGGAACTCTTGGTCGGAGGAGTGGGTAGTTCTTTACGATGACTCCACAATGGCATGGTTCAAGGTAAGCTCAACCGTTTTTCCAATAAGTATTCACTCACAATCTTAGACAAGAACTACTTCCTTTCATCCCACGGAGTTGAAATTTCCCTGTCCTTTGGTTCCGATGACAATGCATTTTTATACGGCGGTGAGCTCATACTACGGGTTGGCTCCTAGTGAGGGAACTCCTTGAGGTTTAACATTATGAATTTAAAATTTTGTATATATCGGTGAGGCCATGAATCTCCAGTGAAGGTCCAGGGACGGACCTCTTTATTCTACAGCGCTTGTCTGATGCAGAGGCTGGCATATAAGAAATGTCATGTCATATTTAGATTATAGACCAGGGTAGAAGCCTTTAAAAATAATGAAAAGTGAAAAAAAATTATAATAGAATGAAACCTATTGCAAAAGGAAGAGAATATAACAAAAAATAAAGGAAAAATAATTTACGGGCGATCTGAGGTCGGGAAGTGGGGGGGCAGGGGGGGGTTTAAGGGTAAAAAACGGTTTATCTCAATTTCCAGCAAAACTATAAGTCCTATGGAAAAAAGTTAAATGGCAAAGTTATAGGTAATAAAAAGGTCTACAATTTTTGTATTTACACTTTTTTCACATAACCTCAAAATTTATGTGAAAAATTCAAAAAACCAAGTTTTTGGTTTTTTATTTTTATCTTTTACAAAAATTTTTTTTTTTAACGAAATTTTGTGAAAACTTACCTTTCTATGTCCCAAACATACTGTAATTTTTTTGATTTAAAATATTTATTTTTTCACCTTATTTTGACTTAATATCGAAAAATCACCCTAATTTTCAATCGAAAATTCACCTGTCAAAATATCCGCTTTTTTAAAAAAATCTGTAAGCTTTTTATTTGCTAAAATCTCTACTTTCTGATGGTATAAAAAAGATATACACTACTATGGTAAATTTTCTCAGAAAATGCAATGAAACGACAACTATTTTTGCATGTTTCTTGCAATCTTTATGGATTTGTAATTTTTTTGCTTATTAATTTATTAATTTAACATGGATTTTGACGTTTTTTCGATTAATTAAAGTGTAAATTTTAATAAATGGCTCAAAATTGTACATAAATATTAAAAATATATATTTAAAAACTCGAACTCGAATAATTTTTGTGAAAATAGTTGTCGTTTCATTGCATTTTCTGAGAAAATTTAACATGGCAGTGTATATTTTTTTATATACCATCAGAAAGTAGAGATTTTAGCAAATAAAAAGCTCACAGATTTTTTTAAAAAAGCGGATATTTTGACAGGTGAATTTTCGATTGAAAATTAGGGTGATTTTTCGATATTAAGTCAAAATAAGGTGAAAAAATTAATATTTTAAATCAAAAAAATTACAGTATGTTTGGGACATAGAAAGGTAAGTTTTCACAAAATTTCGTTAAAAAAAAAATTTTTTTGTAAAAGATAAAAATAAAAAACCAAAAACTTGGTTTTTTTAATTTTTCACATAAATTTTGAGGTTATGTGAAAAAAGTGTAAATACAAAAATTGTAGACCTTTTTATTACCTATAACTTTGCCATTTAACTTTTTTCCATAAGACTTATAGTTTTGCTGGAAATTGAGATAAACCGTTTTTTACCCTTAAACCCCCCCTCCCCCCCACTTCCCGACCTCAGATCGCCCGTAAATTATTTTTCCTTTATTTTTTGTTATATTCTCTTCCTTTTGCAATAGGTTTCATCCTATTATAATTTTTTTTGTTTTCAAAAATTATCGACCCTGGACTATTAGGGAA